>LR749494.1:4443066-4474954 GCA_902729485.2 Mus minutoides | reverse complement strand
GAGGAAGGGAGGAAGGGAGGGAGGGAGGGAGAGAGAGAGAGAGAGAGAGAGAGAGAGAGAGAGAGAGAGAGAGAGAGAGAGAGAGAATGTTTATAGGCATCTTTCATGCCAGCCACAAAAACTCCAGGAGGGCAAGGAACAGTATTTTCTCCTGACATTTCATTTAGCACCATCTACTGCAATTATATGGCATGCATTTGATACTCAATATTTATCAGGTAGTCAGAAGGGCAGAACAGATAGACAGATGGACAAATTAAAGCAGAGAGAGAAATGCCTGCTGTGCCCTCAGAGATTTTAATGTTGAAATCTGCCTCTCATTCCCACAATGGATTAATGCAGAGAATGATTTCAGCTGAAGTCTGCAATACATTTTGAGTTTGTAACCAGAGAAACAATAGAACAATTACAATACACTAAATGCTAGTAAAATGTATTCAGGCAGAGACTCATAACCTTGGAGTTGAAGAGAAAAGAAGTTGTTGGCCAAGAGGCAAAATTGTCTTGTTTGAATGATTTGATTTCCTCAAAATACAAGGTCACATATGGCCAATTTAATTCTTTCTACTCATAAAGAAGTCCAGATCAAAACAAGTAAATTGAACTCAAAATTCACAGTTCTTTTCCCTGGAGGTCTTAGCTCAGAAGTCCACAGACTTCAGTGACCCATATTTTTATGGCAAACACCAGGCTTGGCATAATGGTGTCTCTCGTTAGTTTAAGAGCTTTTCATCTGTGATATAACAGTTCTGTTGTTGGCAGTGCTCAATGACATCACAGTCATAAAACTCTGCAACAAAAAGAAGATTATTTTGGTGTCAAAGTGAGAATTTTGCTGTGTCCAGTATCACACCATCTTATGTTCTATGTTTAAGCTCAATATTAGGGCTGGGTTAACAGCAGCCTGCTGCCTGCTATCAATGATATTGACTGCTGCATTCTTCATTTTTCCTTCCAACAGTGAAACAGAGTTTGCCTCTGACACTTGACACCAGCATTCTTCTCTACTCTTGCCTTTATAGTCTGTAACTTAGGAGTCTACATCTATGAGAGTCATTGATGAGTGTCTAAGAAGAGCAAACATAAAACATTACCCTAGAAATATGTCTTTTTAGATACAGACAGCAGTTACCACTTCATTAAACTAAATAAAATTTAAACACTATAGGAAAAGACCATTTGGTCTGTATGGGAATGTGAAGGCTAGAAGACATGTGGGCTGGAATCACTTGGTCCAGTTTCATCTTTACTATGGCCAGATCCCAAAGTATGTAAACTAACCCAGTCCTGGACTAAATACATAAGGCTCATATACATCAGGTTCTGGACAACTTGGGCAGTAAGCCAGCTTCAGAAGAGGCACACCTAGCAGTGTCTAGCAGAGGCACTTGGACACCATTTATGAACCATTAGTACTTGAGAGGAAAGTGTTAAAATGCATGTTACTGAAAACAACCTCTAAAGGAATAGAAGAAAGGAACATAAGTGGGCCAGTTGTGGGAGAATATTGCTATACAAACCTGCAGATAACAATTAAAATATTAGTCTTCCTAGGTATGAAGCAGACATGAAAATGGTTTTAACTGGAGGTAAATATAAGAAGTCATAGCCTGGTACACTGGAAGCTCCTCATCCAAAATACTCTTTAAAATGGGATGCCTTGAAGAAGATGTTCTGGATCCTTGTTTCAGGATATTTTATAATTTAAAGTATTTTTTGAGAATTTCCTACATGTGTACTACATTCATATCTTTTTTACCCCTGCCCACTCTCCTGCTTTCAATTCTTCCTGTGTCACACATACACATTCAATTTTATGATATCCTTTTTAATTATATATGCATATATAATAGTAAATAATTATTTACATATATGTTTTGTTTTACACAATTATATAAAACATATTTGTATGTATTACATTATATAAATATACATTTACACACATATGTGCATATATAATATTAAATAAATATTTACATGTATGTTTTATATTACATAATTATATAAAACATATTTGTATGTACTACATTTTATACATATACATTTACACACACACACACAGACGTGTGTGTGTGTGTGTGTGTGTGTGCGCGCGCGTGTGTGTGTGCGTGTGTGTGTGTGTGTGTGTGTGTGTGTGTGTGTGTTTACGATGTTTCTTTAGGGCTTTCAAATGGCCAATTTTATTTTCAAGCTTGCATCTCCATAGTTTAACAGAGCAGTAGAGGAATTCAAGTTTTCGTATTGGGGAAAGAGTCCCTCCTTGCTACACAGTTATGATTTCTGATTGCTGTCTTTATTATCTCTCCACTGAATTCATGCCAGGAAGTCTCCATTTCCAAAAATATATTTTGTCCACAAGGCTCATCTTTCCTCACAGAGGTGCTCTGGCTTTTAATTACTTTTCCAAGTGTTTCTAAAGTCCTGAGAAGTCACCCCTCAGGATATTCACAGATACATCTCTCCTATTCCCACTTGCCCGCTATGCATGCACCAAAGTGGCAGTGACACTATAACTTTCAGAATATTCCATGGTGAATTATTTGATCTACCAGCCATCTTGGAATAACTTTTTAAAAATACTTATTTGCTTATTACTTGTGTGTGTGTGTGTGTGTGTGTGTGTGTGTGTGTGTGTGTGTGCCTGGTTGAGTTTAAATGCACTATATGCCTGAAAATACCACTAGAGTCCATTTAAAGGCATCAGATCTCAATGGAACTAGGGATAGAGAGGACCTAAAGTGGATGCCGGAAATAAAACTTGGGTCTTGATTTTTTTCTCTGGTGACTGTCTAAGGCAGGACCAGCCAGGAGCACACAGGCCTTAGGAGTGGTGGAGCAGTTGGGACAGTGTCCTTCCAGCCTCCATCTGCTCCCAGGAGCTGGGGCTGTTCTGCAGCTCTCTGTGCATGGGTCCTGCCAGGGGAGAGCTGGTCTCCAGGGAGTGCTCTAACTCTTGGACTCAGATTGCCATTTTCACTCCAGTGACTGTCTAAGGTGGGACCAGCCAGGAGAACACAAAGTACAGGAGCAGTGGAGCTGTTAGTACAGGGTTCCAGCCACTATCTGCACCAGGAGCTGAGGCTGTTTTCCAGCCCTCTGTGCATGGATCTTGCCATGGGAGAGCTGGTCTCCCATGAGTGCTGACACAGGCTTACAGGCCATCAGGAGGGACAAATTCAAGTCAGAGACAGCAAGTCCAACTAACATCAGAGATAATCAGATGATGAAAGGCCAATTCAAGAACCTTACCAACCAAAACCAAGACGACATGTCATCATCAGAACCCAGTTCTCACATAACAGCAAGTCCTAGATAACCGAACACACTGTAAAAGCAAGATCTGGATTTAAAATCACATCCCATGATGCTGATAGAGGACTTTAAAAAGGATATAAATGACTCCCCTAAAGAACTACAAGAGAGCGCCATCATCACTCTCTGAACCCAGCAGAGGCCAAAAGGGCCGCTTGCGCACTCTCTACACCCCAGGACATTAGGTACACATCGGGGTTACAGGTGAGTGGAGCGCACCATGGGATTTGAAATCGAGGAGGGTCCGGTTTCAGCAGCAGCAGGAACAGAGGAACTCTGCCCAACCAGAGATTGGGACCTCTCCCAGCCAGGACCACCCCCGACATCTTCCCTCTGAGCCCAGCGGAGACTGCTAGGGCCCTCTGGGTGCTCTCCACACCCCAGGACATTAGGATCACCTCTGGATTACGGGACCTTGGGATCACCTCGGGATTACAGAAGGGAGGTAGCCTGCTGGGAGAGTTCTGACCCTAGAACTCAGGAAGTGGATCAGAGCTGCAGTCTGCTAGATGCCAGACTTGCATGTGTAGAGCTTACCTTCAGAAAGTGTTCTGATCACTGGATCTCTAGGGGAAGTTGAACTACCAGAAGTGCTGTCAGGGACTAACAGAATCACAGGAAGAAAAAGCTCAAACCAGTGACAGCTTGGACATTAACATCAGAAATCTCCAGGTGGCGAAAGGCAAACGTAAGAATCTCACCAACAGAAACCAAGAATAATGGGCATCATCAGAACCCAGTATGCCCACTGCAAGGAGTCCTGGATACCCCAACATGCCTGAAAAGAAAGACGCAGATTTTAAATCATATCTCATCATGATGGTAGAAGATCATAAGAAGGACGTTAATAACACACTTAAAGAAATACAGGAGAACAATGCTAAACAAGCAGAAGCCCTTAAAGAAGAAAAACAAAAATTCTTCAAGGAACTACAGGAGAACACTGCTAAAAAGGTAGAAGCTATTAAAGAGGAAATACAAAAATCCATCAAGGAATCACAAGAGAACACTGCTAAACAAGTAGAAGCCCTTAAAGAGCTACAGGCAAACACTGCGAAACAGGTAGAAGAAACACAAAAATCCCTTAAAGAACTACATGAAAACACATCCAAACAGGTGATGGAATTGAAGAAAACCATTCAAGATCTAAAAATGGAGGTAGAAACACTGAAGAAAACCCAAAAAGAGACAACACTGGATATAGAAACCCTAGGAAAGAAATCAGGAACCATAGATGTGAGCATCAGCAACAGAATACAAGAGATAGAAGAGAGAATCTCAGGTGCAGAAGATTCCATGGAGATCATGGCCACAACAATCAAAGAAAATGCAAAATGCAAAAAGATCCTAACTCAAAACATCCAAGGAATCCAGGACACAATGAGAAGACCAAACCTACAGATAATAGGCGTAGATGAGAATGAAGATTCTCAAAGGGCCAGCAAATATCTTCAACAAAATCGTAGAAGAAAACTTCCCATACCTAAGGAAAGAGATGCCCATGAACATACAAGAAGCCTACAGAACTCCAAACAGACTGGACCAGAAAAGAAATTCCTCCCGACACATGATGATCAAAACAACAAATGCACTAAATAAAGATAGAATATTAAAAGCAGTAAGGGAAAAAGGTCAAGTAACATATAAAGGCAGGCCTATTAGAAACACTCCAGATTTCTCACCAGAGACTATGAAAGCCAGAAGATCCTGGACAGATGTTATGCAGACACTAAGAGAACACAAATGCCAGCCCAGGCTATTATACCCAGCAAAACTGTCAATTACCATAGATGGAGAAACCAAAGTTTTCCATGACAAAACTAAATTCACACAATAACTTTCCACAAATCCAGCTCTTCAAAGGATAATAACGGGAAAAAAACCAACTCAAAGAAGAAAACTACACACTAGAAAAAAATAAGAAAGTAATCCTTTAACAAAACTAAAGGAAGACAGCCACAAGAACAGACTCCCATCTTTAATATCAAAAATGACAGGAAATAACACTAACTTTTTTTGATTTCTCGTAACATCAATGGACTCAATTCCCCAATAAAAAGGCACAGACTAACTGACTATTTACACAAACAAGACCCAACATTTTGCTGCTTACAGGAAACCCACCTCAGAGACAAAGACAGACATTACCTCAGAGTAAAAGGCTGGAAAACAATTTTCCAAGCAAATGGCTTGAAGAAACAAGCAGGAGTAGCCATTCTAATATCAAATAAAATTGACTTCCAACCCAAAGTTATCAAAAAGGACAAGGAGGGGCACTTCATACTCATCAAAGGCAAAATCCACCAAAATGAACTCTCAATTCTAAATATCTATGTTCCAAATGTAAGGGCAGCCACATTCATTAAAGAAACTTTAGAAAAGCTCAAAGCACACATTGCACCTCACACAATAATAGTGGGAGACTTCAACACCCCACTCTCACCAATGGACAGATCCTGGAAACAGAAACTAAACAGAGATACAGGGTCACTAACAGAAGTTATGAATCAAATGGATTTAACAGATATCTATAGAACATTTTATCCTAAAACAAAAGGATATACCTTCTTCTCAGCACCTCGTGGTACCTCCTCCAAAATTGACCATATAATTGGTCACAAAACAGGCCTTAACAGATACAAAAATATTGAAATTATCCCATGCATCCTACCAGATCACCACGGACTAAGGCTGATCTTCAATAGCAGCAGAAATAATAGAAAGCCAACATTCACATGGAAACTAAACAACACTACTCAATGATACCCTGGTCAAGGAAGAAATAAAAAGAGAAATTAAAGACTTTTTAGAGTTTAATGAAAATGAAGCCACAACATACCCAAACTTATGGGACACATTGAAAGCAGTCCTAAGAGGAAAACTCATAGCCCTGAGTGCCTCCAAAACGAAACTAGAGAGAGCATATACTAACAGTCTGACAGAACACCTAGATACCCTAGAACGAAAGGAAGCAAATTCACCCAAGAGGAGTAGACACCAGGAAATAATCAAACTCAGAGCGGAAATCAACCAAGTGGAAACAAAAAGAACTATTCAAAGAATCAACCAAACCAGGAGCTGGTTCTTTGAGAAAATCAACAAGATAGCTAAACCCTTAGCCAGACTAACTAGAGGGCAGAGGACAAGTATCCGAATTAACAAAATCAGAAATGAAAAAGGAGACATAAAAACTGATCCTGAAGAAATCCAAAACATCATCAGATCTTACTACAAAAGCCTATACTCAACAAAACTGGAAAACCTGGATGAAATGTACAACTTCCTAGACAGATACCAGGTACCAAAGTTAAATCAGGATCAGATTAACAATCTTAACAGTCCCATTTCCCCTAAAAAAATAGAAGCAGTCATTAATAGTCTCCCATCCAAAAAAAGCCCAGGACCAGATGGGTTTAGTGCAGAGTTCTACCAGACCTTCAAAGAAGACCTAATTCCAACTCTCCTCAAACTATTCCACAAAATAGAAACAGAAGATACTCTACCCAATTCGTTCTACAAAGCCACAATTACTCTGATACCTAAACCACACAAAGATCCAACAAAGAAAGAGAAATTTAGACCAATATCCCTTATGAATATTGATGCAAAAATACTCAATAAAATCCTCGCAAACCGAATCCAAGAACACATCAAAATGATCATCCATCATGACCAAGTAGGCTTCATACCAGGGATGCAGGGTTGGTTTAATGTACAGAAATCCATCAACATAATCCACTATATAAACCAAATCAAAGACAAAAACCACATGATCATCTCCTTAGATGCTGAGAAAGCATTTGACAAAATCCAGCACCCATTCATGTTAAAAGTCATGGAAAGATCTGGGATTCAAGGCCCATACCTAAACATAATAAAAGCAATATACAGCCACCAGTAGCCAAAATAAAAGTAAATGGAGAGAAGCTGGAAGCAATCCCACTAAAATCAGGAACAAGACAAGGCTGCCCACTTTCTCCCTACCTATTCAATATAGTACTTGAAGTCCTAGACAGAGCAATCGACAATGAAAGGAGATCAAGGGAATACAAATTGGAAAGGAAGAAGTCAAAATATCACTATTTGCAGATGATATGATAGTATATATAAATTACCCTAAAAATTCCACCAGAGAACTTCTAAACCTGATAAACAGCTTCAGTGCAGCAGCTGGATATAAAATTAACTCAAACAAATCAGTGGCCTTTCTCTACACAAAAGATAAACAGCATGAGAAAGAAATTAGGGAAACATCACCCTTCACAATAGTCACAAATAATATAAAATACCTTGGTGTGACTTTAACGAATGAAGTGAAAGATCTGTATGACAAGAACTTCGAGTCTCTGAAGAAAGAAATTGAAGAAGATCTCAGAAGATGGAAAGATCTCCCATGCTCATGGATTGGCAGGATTAATATAGTCAAAATGGTTATCTTGCCGAAAGCAATCTACAGATTCAACGCAATCTCCATCAAAATTCCAACTCAATTCTTCACTGAGATAAAAAGGGCAATTTGCAAATTCATCTGGAATGATAAAAAACCTAGGATAGCAAAAACTATTCTGAACAATAAAAGAACCTCTGGTGGAATCACCATGCCTGACCTCAAGCTGTACTATAGAGCAATTGTGATAAAAACTGCATAGTACTTGTATAACAATAGACAAGTAGACCAATGGAATAGAATTGAAGACCCAGAAATGAACCCACACATCTTGGGTCACCTTATCTTTGACAAGGGAGCTAAAAAAGACAGCATTTTCAATAAATGGTGCTGGCACAACTGGCGATCAACTTGCAGAAGAATGTGAATTGATCCATTCCTTTCTCCTGTACAAAGCTCAAGTCTAAGTGGACCAAAGACCTCCACATTAAACCAGAGACACTGAAATTCATAGGGGAGAAAGTGGGGAAAACCCTTGAAGATATGGGCACAGGGGTAAAATTCCTAAACAGAACACCAATGGCTTATGCTGTAAGATCACAAATCGACAAATGGGACCTTATAAAATTGCAAAGCTTCTGTAAAGCAAAAGACACTGTCAATAAGACAAAAAGGCCACTAATGGATTGGGAAACAATTTTTACCAATCCTAAATCTGATAGAAGGCTAATGTCCAATATTTACAAAGAGCTCAAGAAGCTGAACACCAGAAATTCAAATTACCCCATTAAAAAATGGGGTACAGAGCTAAACAAAGAACTCTCAACTGAACAATGTCAAAGGGCTGAGAAGCACCTTAAAAAATGTTCGAAATCCTTAATCATCAGAGAAATGTAAATCAAGACAACCCTGAGATTCCACCTTACACCAGTCAGAATGGCTAAGATCAAAAATTCAGGTGACAGCAGATGCTGGCGAAGATGTGGAGAAAGAGGAACACTCCTTCATTGCTGGTGGGATTGCAAGCTGGTTCAACCACTCTGGAAATTAGTCTGGCGGTTTCTCAGAAAACTGGACATAGTACTACTGGAAGATCCAGCAATACCTCTACTGGGCATATACCCAGAAGATGTTCCAACTGGTAAAAAGGACACATGTTCCACTATGTTCATAGTAGCCTTATTTATAATAGCTAGAAGTTGGAAAGAACCCAGATGTCCCTCAACAGAGGAATGGATACAGAAAATGTGGTACATTTATGCAATGGAGTACTATTCAGCTATTAAAAAAATGAATTTATGAAATTCTTGGGCAAATGGAGGAATCTGGAGGACATAATCCTTAGTGAGGTAACCCAATCACAAAAGAAGTCATTGGACATGCGCTCACTGATAAATGGATATTAGCCCAGAAACTTAGAATACCCAAGATATGATCTGCAAAACACAAGAAAATCAAGAAGGAAGACCAACGTGTGGATACTTCATTCCTCCTGTGAATAGGAAACAAAATACCCATGAAAGGAGTTACAGAGACAAAGTTTAGAGCTAAGATGAAAGAATGGATCAAACAGAGACTAACCCACCGGGGATCCATCCCATAATAAGTCACTAAACTCAGACACTATTGCATAGGACAGCAAGTGTTTACTGAAGGGACCCTGATATAGCTGACTCCCACAGAAGTGGATGCTCACAGTCATCTATAGAGGGAGCACGATGCCCACATTGGAGAAGCTAGAGATAGAACCCCAGGAGCTGAAGGGGTCTGCAACCCTAGAAGAGGAACAACAATATGAACTAACCAGAACCCCCAGAACTCTTGTCTCTAGCTCCATATATAGCAGAATATGGCCTAGTCAGCCATCATTGGGAGGAGAGGCCCCTTGGTACTGCAATCTTTATATGCCCCAATACAAGGGAACGCCAGGGCCAAGAAGTGGGAGTGGGTGGGCAGGGGAGGAGGGAGGGAGGAGGTGGGAGAGGGGAGGGGACTTTCGGGATAGCAATTGAAAAGTAAATTAAGAAAAGATCTAATAAAAATTGGAGAAAAAAAAAGGAGTTTCTCAGGGGATTTTGATCAGTTTAGATGCCATAGGTTACCAAATAAAAAGCCTAGAGCAGGTGAGTGGTAGATTCTTAACTTCCAATTCAATGGGATGTTTGTTGTGCTTCCTGAAAGAAGCATTCTTTCCTCTGTAACCAAAACTTTTAAGCCTAAATAGCATAAATTTGCAACAACTGGAAGGAAAAAGTTTCCTAATGTGTCACTAGGGGTGACAGTGAGTACAGCCATTCTCCCTCCCACCTCTAAAAAATAACTGATATCAATAAATGGTTCATGGATTATTGCTGAGGCAGACCTGATCATGTTTTGGGGAGGACTATAGAAAGGCTTTGGAACTTTAGGCTAGACAAATATTGGGTTTTCATAGTTTAATGTGCTAATGTGGGACCTTAGAAGATAATGCTGAGAGCAGTTCAGGTGATAGAGGCCAGGATTGTGACTTTAAGAGAGAAGCAATGATTTGAAATGTAAATAAAGAAAATATCTAATTAAAAAGAAAAATCAAAGACACTACCAGTGTTATTTATGTGATATTTTGAATTAAAACTGCTAAAGTGAAATTTTTGGGAGGATTAATATTGGTCACCTAGGGCTGTGATTCAAAAGCAAAGACCAGCATCATCAAAAGGAAATTCTGGAAGCATTTCTTAGGGCCATAGCACAGAATCTGGGATCCAAACAGGTGACAAAGGAGTATCTTGTGCTGGCAGCCAAGCTTGATACTGTGTAAGAGTGACCTATACTAGTTTTGAAGACATGAAGGGGTCAGGAAGAGACCAGGACTGTAAGAGACCAGGAGAGGCCAATGATGACACTGCAGCCACAGTCAAAATGGAAGCCCCAAGATTAAAATGGTCAGGAGAAAAGTTGAAGCTTGGCACCATGTGGAAGAATCAGAATCTCTGAAGAAAGCCCAGGAGGAGTTGTTGGTGAGTGAACAGTGGAGACCACAGTATTTTGGAAATGTCAGTGTCAAAGACAGCAGCAGCATTGAAGAGAAGCCAGTCTGGCCTTAGAAGATAAGCTATGTGTGGCAGACATGGAAGAACCTAAGGGCAGAGCTAAACAGTTGCTGTGGAGCCTAGATTATAAGTGAATCCCAGATGAAACACAGTGACAGAAATGGCTGTACTCTGGTTTTGTTTTGATTTGAATGTATCAATGCCTTGATTCTTCCATTTTTGAATAAGAAAGTATTACTCTTTAAAACTATGTATCCACCGTTAAAAGCCTTTGGATATTTTAGAGAAACTTTGAACTTTGAAAGAGTTTTGGATATTTTAAAGAGATTGAAGTTTTAGAGTTTGAAACTTTGAGGACTCCAGGACTTTAAAAAGTTGGAGTGTGTTTTATTTTGAAATATTGGCACTAATATGAGACATAGAGAATAAAGAAAACAAAGGAGGGGTTAGGGTTAATAGTGGTGTATTAGTCTATCAGGATGAAAGGGTTAATTGCCCTGGTTGGCTTTTGTCAGCTTGATACAAACTTAAGCATATCTAGGAAAAGGCAATCTTAATTGAGGAAAAACACTCCATTGGATTGCCTCTAAGTACGTCCTCTGGGCATTTTCTAGATTAATGATTATGTCAGAGGGTCCAGTCCACTATGGCTTGTACCAACTCAGAATACATGGTCCTGAGTCTATCAGAAAATATTCCAAGCAAGTCATGGGAGGTGGAAGCCTGTCAGCAGCATTCATCCATAGCTCTGCCTCAGTTTCTGCATTCAGGGGTGTGCCTTGAGTTTCTGTCCTGACTTTCCTCAGTGATGGAGTGCGACCTGACAGTTGTAAGAAGAAATACACACCTTTCTCCCTAAGTGACTTCTGGTAATGGAACTTTATTAAAGCAGTAGAATACTAACTAAGACACTTACCCTAGACATCACTATTAATTTCACACACACACACACACACACACACACACACACACACACACACACACACACACACTGTGTACTCATCATTTTCAAATACAAGCCTTCAAATGTCCCAAGTATTTCCCTATCTCAGTGATTTTTTTTCTGATGTTACTTCTATCGAAAACATTATCAATAATGGTGTGTTTTCAAGAAAAAAATGTTCCTCATAGGTTTATGTATTGAACACTTGGTCCCTGGTTGATGGAGCTGTTTGGGGATGTATGGAACACTTAGGTTGCCTGACTGAAGGAAGTATGCCATGTGGGCTTTGAGAATTTATAGTGTCATTCCACTTCTAGTTCACTCTTTTCTGTTTCTACTGATGGGTTTGCAAATGTGATCAATCAGCTTCATTTTTCTGGCTATATGTTGCCATGCCATCCCCACCCCTGTAACTGTAATTCTGAATAAACTTGCTTTGTTGTTTATGGCTATGGCATTTTATCATACCAACAGAAAAATAATTAATAAAATGGCTCATAAAACCGAGTGCCTAGGATGCAAAGTGGAATGTTATCCCAAAAGTCACAGACTGCTTAGCTTTTGCTGTAAATACTGAAGCAGGTCTGCACAAAAGCCTCCATGATGGCAGGACCAAGGTCTGGGCAAGAGAAGAATCTTAGAGTCTGGTTTTGTTAGTGTTTCTATTACTGTGGTGAAATTCCAGTGACAAAAAAAGCAATATAGAAAAGAGTTTATTTGGCTTATACTTCCATATTGCTGTTCATTATTGAAGGAAATCTGGTCAGGAACTCAAACATGGACGAAGCCTAGAGGCAAGAGATGATGCTTGCCCTGGCATGCTCAGCCTGCTTTTTCATATAATGCAGGGCTGCCAGCCAAGGGATGACAAAAACCTAACCAGTATGGGAACTAAGATGCAAATGTGAAACTCTCCTAAGTAGTGTTACCTCTAATGCTAAAATGTGACCATGAACAGGGAAGTATATATCAGAGTTCAATATGCACTAATTGCTACCGATCCCCAATGCTCTAGCAGTTCCTAATTACTCACAGCAATATTAATTAACTTGAACTTCACTACATCTTTTTCCATAGAATATGACTTAATCATAAACACAAAAACACATCTCAAGGTTGACATTAGCACTATAAGATATAAACATACCATTCTGGTTCTAAATATGATGCTTTACATATTCTGTAAAGCTGGCATTTCTCAGTCTCCTGGGACATCAAAACAAAAAGGAAAAAAAATGGATATTGATTGGAACAAATGGTATCTGAGTCCCTTTCATGTTTAGTCCCTTTCATGTTTCATAGTGCTAGCTATGGCACTGTTATGATCTACTGAAGATATTCACTATGATTTTTCCCAAACTTTTTTGTGGAACTTCTATTGTTTTCCAAAGGAATGTGAAGAAGAGTGACGTCTTCCAAAGTTGGAATACAGCCCATAATCACATATTGGTGGATTGTATTTGTAAGTCCTATTCTTGGTGGTGACTGATGTTGAAGGAAGGTCAGATGCTCTGTGCTGAAGAAACATGCAAGGGGAAGATGCATGAGCCAGGTGCATTCGTTTTCCACTACATCATAACATAGGACCACAAGCTCAACAGTTTAGAGTAACAGGAATTTATTGTCTCACAGTTTTGATGGGTGAAGAATCTAGACATGGCTTAGGTAAATTGTTTATTTATGATTGTAGGATTCTATAATTAAGGGATTTCCTGATTTCCATCTTGAAGCCCCACTAAAGAAGATTATACACCAAAAAGAACTTATGTTTTTGGTGTAATCATTCCCTAATGATTGGACTAAAGGCTGTGACTTCTTCATGTCTATAAGTTGGGCATACCTTAGCTAGTAAAAGCATGGTAGTACATTTTCTTTCTAAACTCAGCTTTCTAAAATTTTATTAACTCAAGACATAAATAAGAAATTGTTTTTGCCTAGTACCAGATGTATGACAATGTGCTCCTTCCCTGTAAGAATTTTTATAGATTTCTTATATAAAGAGGCTAAGGTAAGCACCCATTTTAATATGTTCTAATAAATGAAAAATGTTCTGAAACTAGAAAATTATGATTACATAATTTCATGAATATAATATATAGTAAATATGGAAAGTTAGAATGGTATAAGTTAAAAGATTGAATTTTCTGCTGTGCAAATTATATTCAACAATAACAAAAACAGTACCCAGAATAATAAAATTTTCAGATATGCTAGGATTTATATAATATACTTTCATGAATCCCTTCTTAAGACGCTACCAAAAAAAAAAAAGTATGCCTTATGAAAACAAAGGATCCCACTAAAGGAGATCACAAACTCTCTGAAACCATGCAGACAGAAAACATGTACCAGGACAAAAGCTGTACAGTAAGCTCTGCTACAAAAATGAAGTTTACAGTGATTCCAAAATTCCCTAAATGGGCAAATGACAAACAAAATTCCTAGAATGGCCAGTGACATGCAAGTTCGCTGAAATAGCAGTGTTTCTAATTCTTCAGCTCTTTCATAGCTTAGAGAACCCCACTGAGACTGATGACTTTTTCTTCCTTTTAGAACCATCCAAAAAGCAGTTGTGGAACAGGAAATATAGGAACTTTGCTTTTGGCATATGACTTTAATCACTTGAGGACTGTAAAAATAAATGCAAACTTTATCCATAGATTAATATGGTAAATTTTGTTTTACATTTCTTCTTTTAACATAATAAAATGAAGCAAGAAATATTCTGCCCATGATTTTCAGTAAAAAAAAAAATAGTTGTTTAAATGTTATTGACAGAAACCATTTTATAGCTAGGTTGGCTGAAAGAGTAGGCAAATATGCATTCTAGAAGAAAAGAAAAAGATTGAACAAAATCCAACATTTGAAACAATATCTCAAGTATGTGAAAGAATTCCAAATAAAATTATAAAACACATTGGTTTTGCAACAAAATTAGTGTATTTAGTGTCACTAAACCATGTGCTGAGGATGGCCAAAAGGTAACATTTATGCTATAAAAGCATTACTTTAAAAAAGTTCAAGTAATTGGTTAACTTTGGGCTGGAAATAAGTAATATTTATGGTTGTTTTGTTTTAATAAGCCCCTATGTTCCACTTAGGTTTATTAGAAATGTACATAGGTATTTTGATAAACATAAAATAATTAAGTTTTACATCAGGTAAAAATTCAACTATGCCTCATGTAATGAAAACAATACATTATGAAACAAGCTTTATTGTATTTTCATTCATATACTGCCTTATACTTAGGTGATGCTGATCAAGTCCTTGACATAGGTTTTTGTGCAATCAAGAGGTAAACATTATATATGAGACCTCTGTGGACCTGCACAGTAATATATAATATAGATGTAATATACAGGTGCATATGTGAATGTGCAATATGGGTGCAGGATCACAATGTGTAATACTTCCTACCCCTTATTCTCAGCCTGGGCCTTTGACAAAAGTGTTATATAACAGAAAAATTCAAGTGATACCTTATCACATATGATACACATTTATTCCTGCACAGTAGCCAGCTCCTTTTGAAAATGTTGATGCTGTTGTAGAAATGTATACTGTTTGACAAAATATAAGTAGGACTTAGAAAAAAATCCATCAGGTACTAAAAAAAAAACCTGGCTGCTACTTGTGAGTAATTTTGAGTAGTAGGCGACACCGCGGAAATCCATGTTTTAGGAAGATTGAGAATGAAAGCAGGCAGGGTTCGGAAAATCTGGAGACAGAGAACATATTAAGATCTACTACAGAAACCTAGTCGTACATCATCGTGATGAGTTGTGTGTCAGAAGACTGTGTGGGACAATATTGAGAATTAAATACTAAAAACATTTCCAGGGAATGGAAGGGCTTCCTTTTTCTGCTGAAGCATGGTCATGTGTTTTTAAAAGCTATACTCAAAAACGATTTCTCCCTTCCAATGCCAAGTTTCCAATTTTATGCCTTTGCAGTTCCCTCGGAAGTGGCACTCCATAGGAGTTGCCCACATGAGAACCGCCCTGAGTGTGTTAGATTGGAGCAGCCAAAATCGGGCTCTTTGATGACTGCTTTTTTAAAGAGCAGAGGGTGGTAGGAGGGAATAAATGGATCGGTTCTAAGTGAGCATCTAATCCCAACCATGTCCCAAAGGCTTCTCAGTGGGTACCTAGAAACATGAGTTTCCACAATAAATCATCTCTTACGTTTTCAGGGCAGAACAAACACCTTCTCGTTACTTTAGTAGAAGATGCTTGCTCCCTGCCCGGTTGTGATCCATGGTGGACCACAGTCTCTCCTCAAGCAGTGCACTCCGCTGACATAGTTCTGGGAGTCCAGTCCATCTTTCCAACTGCCCTTCATCATGCTGCACAGAGCTCTTTGTGGTTCTCAGTCTGATTGCTTTTGACTAATACCAGACAAGTCCTTGGAAGGTTTGGGCTATGCACTACAGCTGGGGAGACGGTTCTTTGGGGGAAATCCAACTTGCTGAATCACTCATTTCCTGTTCTTGATCTATGTGATGTTTCCTTTTCCAAAAAAAGCCATAATTTTGTAAGAATCAACATTTTACATAATGCAGCTACATAGGCCAGGACATTAACACCAGATAATTCAGACGATGCCTGATCGTTATAAGTGCTTCCATTGGAAAAGTTCTGTGATGAGAATCATTCTGTGATGATCTCCACATGTCACAAGGATGCTGAATACTACAGGGAGTATCCTCATTTCTGTTTATATCATGAAGTAGAAGACATTGCTCAGCTTGTCCATAGTAAGTCAGGAGAATAATAAGCTACTATTTGTAAAAATGTCAAAAGAATTTGCAGATACAATCCAGGACTCAGGAATGTGAGTGTTTCTAATTCTTTGAGCACACTACTATTTGATGCTGAAAGGCAAATAAGTCTATTTCCATCCTTCTTTAGTAAACCCTCTGCCTTTCTCAGGAACCTTGGGAACTTCTGATTTCTCATTCCCTCTCCTAAATTTGTCCTTGTCTGTAATCTTTCCTTTTGAGTTACTACCTGTTGTATCTGCTGCCTCTTTCCACTCTGCAGCAAACCAAATGTGGAAAGATAGGAGCTGCTCATAATTTTTTGAAAGTATCACTCCCCAAAGGTGGCACTTACAAAGAGTAGAAGTAAGTGATACATGACTGAAAACTGCCCGAGAAATCACTTTTCTTTTTTTTTGTAAAAGTTTTTGTTTTAATTTATGATAGAGAAATTGTAGAAACACTTTAAGTCATGCTTTGAATTAACTGAACACTAGCAACTAAATGAAATCAGTGAAACTACTAGAATATAGGTTTGAACAAATGGCCAAAAATAGGGGATTTTGACAGTATTTGATTCTCCAGACAAACTAAGCATTTTTTTTTATTTTTTGGCTTTTTTATAGGATATTTTATTTATTTACATTTCAAATGCTATCCCCTTTCCCGGTCCACTCCCCAACATCCTATCCCATCTTCCCTTCACCTGCTTCTGTGAGGGAGCTCACCTACCCATCTACCCACTCCTGCCTCCCTACCCTGTCACTTCTCTATATTGGTGCATCAAGCCTTCACAAGACCAAGGGCCTCTCCACATATTGATAACCCTCAAGGCCATTCTCTTTTGCATATACAACTGGAGCAATGAGTCCCCACATGTGTACTCTTTGGTTGGTGGCTTAGTCCCTGAGAGCTCTGGGGGTTCTGGTTGGTTGACACTGATGTTATTCCTGTGGGGTTATAAACCCCTTCAGCTCCTTCAGTCCTTTCTCTATCTCTTCCATTGAAGACCCCATGCTCAGTCCAATGGTTGGCTGCAAGCAACCACCTCTATTTATCAGGCTCTGGCAGAGCCTATTAGAAGACAGCTATATTAGGCACCTATCAGCAAGCACTTCTTGGCATCCACAGTAGTGTCTGGATTTGGTGTCCGTATATGTGATGGGTCCCCAGGTGGGGGAGTCTCTGGATGGACTTTCCTTCAGTCTCTGCTCAACACTTTGTCTCTGTATTTCCTTCTATGAGTATTTTGGAATAAGACGCAAGACAACCAGGTTTCTTCTCAGGACGGTTTACTCAGGAATTGTGGAATGGCAAATGGCCAATGGCAATGCATGCAGTTACAGAATATGGTGAAATGGTGAAAGGCAGAAAGGCACAATGGTAGAGTTGCAGAGTGGAATGGTAGAGTGGGACAGAGCGGCAGAGTCAGAGTGGCAGAATGGAGTGGCAGAATGGAGTGGGCCCCCCCCCCCCCGATCCCCACTGGGAGCAGCTACTTAAACCCTGTCCTGGCCAATCACCTAGCTGCCCCGTGGCTCTCGCTCATATACCAGGTGGTCTCGGGCGTAAGATCAAACACTAGCTGACACAGCCTAATGCCAATTAGGAGTTGTTTATGCCAGTAAAGCTGAAGCTGTCAGTGCCATCTTTAAGAAGCGGTTACATGGCTCCCTACAGTTCCCCTAAGAAGGTCCAAAGCATACACACTTTGGTCTTCCTTCTCGGAAATTGTATCTTGGGTATTCTGAGATATAAGGCTAGTATTCACTTATCAATGAGAGCATACCATGTATGTTCTTTTGTGACTGGGTTACCTCATCCAGGATAATATTTTCTAGTTTCATCATTTGCATAAGAATTTCATGAAGTCATCATTTTTAATAACTCTATTGTCTAAATTTACCACATTTTCTGTATCCATTCCTCTGTTGAAGGACATCTGGATTCTTTCCATCTTCTGGCTATTATAAATAAGGCTTCAAGGCATGTGTCCTTGTTATATGTTGGAGCATCTTCTGGGTATATGCCCAGGAGTAGAACATCTGGGTCCTCAGATAGTACTATTACCAATTTTTTGAGGAACTGCCAAACTGATTTCCGGAGTGTTTGTAGGAGATTGAAATCCCACCAGGAATAGAGGAGTATCCCTCTTTCTCCACATCCTTGCCAATATCTGCTGTCACCTGAGGGTTTTGTTTTGTTTTTATCTTAGTCCTTCTAATTGGTATGATGTGGAATCTCAGGGTTGTTTTAATTTGCATTTCCCTGATGACTAAGGATGTTCAACATTTCTTTAGGTGCTTTTCAGCCATTTGAGTTTCCTCAGCTGAGAATTCTTTGTTTAGATCTGTACCCCATTTTTTAATATGGTTATGTGGTTCTCTGGAGTCTAAGTTCTTGAGTTCTTTGTATATATTGGATATTAGCCCTCTATCGAATGTAGGATTACTAAAGATCTTTTCCCAATGTGTTGGATGCCATTTAGTCCTATTGACAGTGTCTTTTGGCTTATAAAAGCTTTGATTTTTTGATTCTTGGTCTTTGAACATAAGCCATTGGCAATTTGTTTTTGTTCAGGAAATTTTTCCTGTGCTCATGTGTTCGATGCTCTTTCCCACTTTCTTTTCTATTAGTTTCAGTGGTTTTTGTTGTTGTTGTTGTTTTGGTGGTCATTGATCCACTTGG
Source organism: Mus minutoides (assembly GCA_902729485.2). Taxonomy (NCBI): domain Eukaryota; kingdom Metazoa; phylum Chordata; class Mammalia; order Rodentia; family Muridae; genus Mus; species Mus minutoides. The sequence continues at coordinate 4,455,833 of LR749494.1, read as the reverse complement.
ACTTGAGCTTTGTACAAGGAGACAAAAATGGATAGAACTGCATTCTTCTACATGCTGACCTACAGTTGAACCAGCACCATTTGTTGAAAATGCTCTTTTTTTTCTACTTGGTGGTTTTACCTCTGTCAAATATCAAGTGACCATAGGTGTGTGGGTTCATTTCTGGGTCTTCAGTTCTATTCCATTGATCTACCTGTCTGTCTCTGTACCAATACAATGCACTTTTTTTTAATCACTATTGCTCTGCAATATAACTTGAGGTCAGGAATGGTGATTCCCACAGAATTTCCTTTATTGTTAATAATATTTTTCACTATCCTTGGTTCTTCTGTTATTTCAAATGAATTTACAAGTTGATCTTTCTAATTCTATGAACAATAGCGTTGACATTTTGATGGGAATTGCATTGATTCTGTAGATTGCTTTTTGCAAGATAGCTATTTTTACTATATTAATCCAGCCAATCCATGAGCATGGGAGATCTTTCGATCTTCTGAGATCTTCTTTGATTTCTTTCTTCAGAGACTTGAAGTTCTTGTCATTCAGATTATTCACTCTCTTGGTTAGAGTCATACAAAGGTATTTAATATTTTTTGTGACTATTGTGAAGGGTGTTCTTTCCTTAATTTCTTTCTCAGTCTATTTATCTTTTGAGTAGAAGAAGGCTACTGATTTGTTTCAGTTAATGTTATATCCAGCCAATTTGCTGAAGTTGTTTATCAGCTCTAGGAGTTCTCTGGTGGAGTTTTTAGGGTCAATCAAGTATACTATATCATCTGCAAATTGGGATATGTTGACATCTACGTTTCAAATTTGTATCAATGTGAACTCCTTTTGTTGTTTAATTGCTCTGGCTAGGACTTCAAGTACTATATTGAATAGGTAGGGAGAAAGTGGGCAGCCTTGTCTAGTCCCTGATTTTAGTGGGATTGCTTCAAGTTTCTCTCCATTTAGCTTGATGTTGGGTACAGATTTGCTGTATATTTCTTTTACTATGTTTAGGTATGGATCCTGAATTCCTGATCTTTCCAAGATTTTTATCATGAAGGGGTGCTAATTTTGTCAAATGCTTTCTCAGCATCTAGTGAGATGATCATGTCACTTTTTTCTTTGAGTATGTTTATATAGTGGATTACCTTGATGAATTTCCATATATTTAACTATCTCTGCATCCCTGGGATGAAGCCTACTTGATTATGATGGATGATAATTTTGATGTGTTCTTGGATTTGATTCATGAGAATTTTATTGAGAATTTTTGCTTCGACATTCATAAGTTAAATTGGTCTGAAATTCTTTCTTTGTTGAGTCTTTGTGTGCTTTAGGTATAAGCATAATTGTGGCTTCATGGAACGAATTGAGTAGTTTTCCTTCTGTTTCTATTTTTGGAATAGTTTGAAGAGTATTGGTATTATGTCTTCTTTGAAGGTCTGATAGAATTCTGCACTAAACCATCTGGTACTTGGCATTTTTTTTTGGTTGGGAGACTTCTAATGACTGTTTCTATTTCTTTAGGGGTTATTTGACTGTTTAGATTGTTCATCTGATCCTGATTTAACTTCGGTACATGATATCTGTTTTACATGAAACATGTACATGAAAAGTTTTACATTTTCCAGTTTTGTTGAGTATAGGCTTTTTGTAGTAGAATCTGATGATATTTTTGGACTTTCTCCATTTCTGTTGTTATCTCTTCCTTTTCATTCCTGATTTTGTTACTTTGGATACTATCTCTGTGCCCACTGGTTAGTTTGCCTTAGGGTTTATCTATGTTGTTGATTTTCTCAAAGAACCAGCTCCTGTTTTGTTTTGTTTTGTTTTGTTTTTATTCTTTGTATATTTCTTTTTATTTCTACATGGTTGATTTTAGCCCCGAGTTTGATTTTTTCTTGCCATCTACTCCTCGTGAGTGCATTTGCTTCCTTTGGTTCCAAAGCTTTCAGGTGTGCTGTTAAGCTGCTTGTGTATGTTCACTCCAGTTTTTTTTGGAGGCACTCGGATGTATGAGGTTTTCCTCTTAGCACTACTTTCATGAGTCCCATAATTAATGCTAAAAAGGTCTTTAATTCCTTTCTTTATTTCTTCCTTGACCAATTATTATTAAGAAAGGCATTTTTTAGTTTCCATGCATATGTGGCTTTCTGTTGTTTCTGTTGTCATTGAAGACCAGCCTTAGTCCATGGTGATCTGATAGGATGCATGGTATTATTTCAATATACTTGTATCTGTTGAGTCCTGTTTTGTGACGAATTATGTAGTCAAGTTTGGAGAAGGTATCATGAGAAGCTGAGAAGATTTATTCTTTTGTTTTTAAGACAAAATGTTCTATGGCTATCTGTTAAATCCACTTGGATCATGACTTCTGTTCATTCTATCTCTGTTTAGTTTCTGTTTCCATGATATATCCATTGATAAGAGTGGGGTGTTGATGTCTCCCACTATTATTGTGTGAGGTATAATGAGTGCTTTGAGCATTAGCAAAGTTTCTTTTATGAATGTTGGTACCTCTATCATTTGTAGCATAGATTTTCAGAACTGAGAGATCATCTTGGTAGATTTTTTCCTTTGACAAGTATGAAGTGTCTTCATTATTTTTTTTAAAACTTTTGGTTAAAGGCCAATTTTACTTGATATTAGAATGGCTACTCTAGCTTGTTTCTTGGGACTATATTCTTGGAAAATTGTTTTCCAGAGCTTTACTCTGAGGTAGGGTCTGTCTTTTTCATTGAGGTACATTTTCTGTATGCAGCAAACTGCTGGGTCCTGTTTAAGTATCCAATCTATTAGTCTATGTCTTTTTATTGGGGAATTGATTCGATTGGTGTTAAGAGATATTAAGAAATAGTGATTGTTCCCTCCTGGTATTTTTGTTGTTTGAGGCAGAATTATGTTTGTGTAAGTATCTTCTTTCGGGTTTGTTGAACAAAAGGTTACTTTCTTGTTCTTTCTAGGGTGTAGCTTTGCTCCTTGCTCCTTTTGTTGGAGTTTTCCATTTATTATCCTTTATAGTGCTGAAGTTTTTGAAAGATATTATGTAGATTTGGTTTTGAGATGGAAGGAAGGACCATCCAGAAACTGCCCCACCCAGGGATCCATCCCATAAACAACCACCAAGCCCAGACACTATTGCATATGTCATCAAGATTTTGCTGACAGGACCCTGATATAGCTGTCTCTTGTGAGGCTATGCCAGTGCCTGACAAATACAGAAGTGGATGTTCATAGTCATCTATAGGACGGAACACAGGGCCCCCAATGGAAGAGCTAGAGAAAGTACCCAAGGAGCTAAAGGGGTCTGCAACCTTATAGGAGGAACAACAATATGAGTTAACCAGTACCCCCAGATCTGTGTCTCTAGTTTCATATGTATCAGAGGATAACCTATTAGGCCATCAATGGGAGGAGAGGCCCTTGGTCTTGTGAATATTATATGTCCCAGTACAGGGTAATGCCAGAGCCAGGAAGCAGGAGTGTGTGGGTTGGGGAGCAGGGTGGGGGAAGGGTATAGGGGACTTTCGGGATAGCATTTGAAGTGTAAATGAAGAAAATATCTAACAAAAAATAAAAACAAAACAAGAAACAGTGGCGGTGTCACCCACTCTCTCTGTAGGTATAAGGAAGGGTATATGCAATGTAAAACCACTAGGGAAATATGTACAATGATACACACTAAGACAGAAGATGACCCATGACCCTCATGTGCTGCTGTGTGTCCCAACCATTCTCAAGTAAAGCTCAACCTGCTGCTGATGAAATGAGAAAAGAACAAATTCATCCCCTTGAAACTTCCAATCCCTGTGGTAGACATGGCTGTGACAGCAGAGGAGACTCCTATTTCACATCTCCATTACTGGAATCTTCTGTTTTAAATTAAATGCTGGTATTTTTAGGAAGTAGTTCTGTGGGTTTGTTTTAAAATGTGCTGAAGCCAGCTGTGTCATCAGTTAAAATAATTATGTCCCATGTCTGAGAACAAGTTATCTAGGGATTAAAAGGTATCTAGGGGATTAAAAAGAAAAATAGAATAAGAAGGATAAACATAAATCTTTCAATTGCTTGAAACTTGCAGAAATCAGAGAGCTAAGAAAGAGGATGATGGATGATATCTGTCTGTTCAAAGAGTGAGAGAGGTGCCCTAGGACCACTCCCAGACCTAGACTCAGCAACCCTGTGCCGCAGAAATCTATGTCCACATGTGACTTTTTGAACTCTGTAATGCTCACCTTATCACCCTTAAAATTTCCATATTCTCCCTAATTAACCCCCAGAAGACATTGTAAAGCACTAAATACACACAGAAGCGATGCATAATAGAAACATAAGTAAGACAGTTATGCTAACTGCAGAATCAGAGAGAGCTGTGAAGACTGACTATGCTCACTCTGGTCCAGCTGAGAGAGCTCTCACAGTCTTTACTCCAAAAATCAGCAAATGCTGATATGTGATTTCATGGCATATTGGCCTCTCAAGCAGATTTTTTTTTCTGAGAAATTTTCTTCCTCTGAATTTGACCATTTTGAAGACAAAAGTTTTACTGCATGCAAATCTAAAATTCATATGAAATTAAAAGTTGTGGAAGTTATTTCTAACGTTCTGGTTTTTATTTGTCAAGATAAACCAAGGTAACATAAATTTTAAGTCTGGAAGGTTCTAGGAAATTTTCTCATAGAGGAGAATCTTTACTACTTAATAAGCCAGCATACCCAGGTTGCTAGAAGTTAAATCCTTACCCCTACCCCCAGGATTCCTTCAAGCAAAGGCCATCATTTCCCTCACTTAGCAAACTCTAATGTTTCTAGGACATGAATGTATCAAATTAAGAATATGCTTGATTTATCCCTTTTCACAATGAAGAAGACACAAATGTTTATGTTCTTAAAATTCCCACCTTTTGATTCTATGGTATGGCTGTAGAAACTAAGAGTAATGATGATATCCTCCACATCAAGTATTTGTGTCTAATTGCCATTGAGAATTCTTATTTTTCTATTCATACCATTACTCCTCAGCATATTTTCATCCCTGTTGATAAGCAAAATAAACTAGAAAAAACACTATGGCAGTAGACTCTACTATTACCCTCTTCCTGTGTTCACAACTGTGTCAGTCCTTTCCCTATCAAAGTCACAGAGTGTAATGTCTTCCCTGCTGAAAAGGATGGCCTTCTCTAAAAGTTCTGATTATGACAAAAAATACTGCCTTTCTCACATTTCATAAACCTAAATCATGATTAGTTAAATCAAATATACTGTCAGACACCTTTCTGGGTGTTTGGATGAAAGAAAAGATACCACTCAAGTGGAAGATGCCATTTTAAAAACATGCTTCACTGTCCGCCCTTTGCTAATTCAGGAGTGGGGTGCCAAAAGGCCTGCATAGTCAAGTCAGTTTAAGAAATTTTGACATGTTTATAGATTCCAGTGCCTAGAATACTTTGCTTTGAGCTAAAGCATGAATACTAGAAATAGTGTACTGAAGCAATGAAGAAGAAAATGATGGTAAAGTGCTTAAGATTGCTAAGCACCTAAGGATGCTAAGTGAAAGGAAATCACAATTCTGAAGTGAGTGATGGGGAAATGGCATTGAAGGAATTCTGATACAGCTCAGGTACACATACTATAGATCCTGCCACCAGTTAACTTCCTAAGTACATTTAAAAAGGCAGGAATAAAGTGAACAGGGATCAGTTGGACTAACAAAGTACAAATAAGAAAAGGAGAAAAAGAATATATTTTTGTCATAATTGGAAATTTTGGAGGAGGAGATCCTTTTCAGCAGAGAAGACATTCACGCTGTGATTTCAATAGAAAAGGGACTGACAATTGTGAACTCATGATGAGGGTAATGGTTGATGAGGCTACTGCTATAGTGCCTTTTTAATTCCTAGATACCATTGAACACTAAAATATCTGTGCATAATGTTGGTGAAGACTGTATTTAGTATTGGTAAGGGTCATGATGAAGACTTGCTAAGGGTCAAGGCTGCTGACAAAAACAGGAGAAACATCTGAAGCACAACTGCAGGACCAGGCACCCTTGTGGACTATTGGCGAACCACTATCTAACTTTTATGGTTATGATGATTCTTTAGAAAGCGCCGACAGAGGAGATGGAGAATTTTTTTAAATTAATCTAGATTTTAAAATTAATCTAGAATGTTTGTAAATAGATGAGGATGTAGAACAGAGTACAAGGTGTAGAACAGAGTACATTTCTAGAATTAGTAAAAAAAAATATTGGGTTGAAAGTGTTGTGTGGTTGATGGGCATTGCAATGAGAATGAGTGTAAGGTGGAGCTATGGGTGAGAATATGACTGGACTCTAGTTTGGAGGAGTATTAAATCCAGGGATGGCTCTAGTTGTGGTGGGAAGGAAAACTTGAGAATACTTCCAGTCATAAACTAAACTTTCAAATATCTAATTCTCTAGATAACAGAAATAACTGAGTTCAGGATTTTTTTAAAAGCCAAAACAGGTATATAAGACTATAAGGAACAAATTGCAGTATTGATGTAAAAAGTAGTAATTAAAGTGAAATATAAACTTCAAAGGAACATGACATTTGTGTTTTCAAAAACTATAAAGGATGACATAGTAACAGAGATCTAAAGTAGGGATGACTGGAATAATTTTGGGGAAAAGCATTTAACACCAGTATAAACTTGAATAAATTTATCAAAGAGAATGTAGGATCTACTCTTAACCTGACCACTGTTAACTAACATGACCAGGCACTCTCTTCAAGGGGATTACGGAATTTTAAATTCATTAAATTAAGATTTCAATAAAAATAATATCCTCTTAAAAGAAAAATAATCAGAAGACTTGCTAAGGGTCAAGGCTGCTGACAAAAGCAGGAGAAACATCTGAAGCACAACTGCAGGACCAGGCAGCCTTGTGGACTATTGGCGAACCACTATCTAACTTTTATGGTTATGATGATTCTTTAGAAAGCGCCAACAGAGGAGACTTCTTTTCCAAAAACAGATCTTTTGAAGCAAAGGCAAGCCAAGTTGGGCTATGATATTTTTCATCATCCATCTATGTGTTTGGTCTGTATGTACTGATTACCTTTTTTGGTACTAAACATTTTGCTGAGGTACAGGAAAATGGTTAAAAGTGTGTAGACTAATCCATGCCTCAATAGTTTAGTTCATCTAATGGAAAAGCATGCCTAAACCAAGATCCTGGGTAAAGCATACAGTTATGGTGAGTTCCTCAGCCCACAATAGAAGCTAGAGACACAAACCAAAGGCTTAAGCTAACCCAGAACAGCTGCTGATTCTCTGAGGAAGACTAGGGGTATAACCTGTGTCCTTGAATACCAGTCCCACAAAGGAAAGTTATACCTCAAGCCTACTACAACTTAGTCTTCTCCTGAACCTTTTAAATACCTTCACTGAAAGAACAAAGATCAGGAAGGAAGGAAGGAAGGAAGGAAGGAAGGAAGGAAGGAAGGAAGGAGGGAGGGAGGGAGGGAGGGAGGGAAAATTCAGCCAATAAATTAAGTCTATATGTGCATGTCTCATTATAGAAACAAAGACAACACAAAAAATATTTTTACTCAAATTTGCCATATTTTCATAATGACTTCCAATTAGAATGATTTAGAATAACTTTCAGATTTAGAGAAATAATTCCAAAGAATAATTGTATTTATGCTCAAGAGACCAAAAAAAAATCTATGAACATAATGAAAGAGAACAATAACAAAGAGCTAAAAGAAATAATAAAGGCAACTCAACTTATAAAAATAAAATTCAAGGAGCTGGTGAGAGGGATCATTATTTAAGTTCACTTACTGTTCTTGCAGAGAACTCCAGCTTAGTTTCCCACACACACATGACAGATAACAATCACCTGTAACTCCAGTTCTGTAGGATCTGACACCCTTTTAGAGCCTCTGGAGTCTCCTGCAGGCACACAATAAACAGAAATTCATTCTGTCTCATAAATTGAAAAAATAAAGAAATTTCTTTGAAATATATTAAATAAAAATGTATTTAGATAAGCAAATCTGAAATATGGTGTAAATAATATGCTAAATAAGCAAAGAAAGAGCTCAATGGAAAGTCTTACCAACAGAATGTAGAAAACACCAACCATGGAACATTCAGGAACTGGACCTAGTCCCCCTACACATATGTAGCAAATGTACAGCTTAGTCTTCATGTGTGTTCCCTAACAAGTGGAATGGGGTGTCTTGGTTTCTTTTCCCTGCCTCTTCCCTGTACCTGGACTGCCTGGTTGGGCCTCAGTGGGAGAAGATGTGCCTAGTCCTGCTGGGGCTGTCCCATGGTGGCGTGGTACCCAATGGGGACTCTGAGAAGAAGGCGAGGTGTCAGTGGGAGAAGGTATTAGTTAGGGTGTTCCTGGAAAGAGAAGATAGAGGGGGGCTGTGATTGGGGTATAAAGTCAATAATAATTAATTATTGGAAAAATCCTGCAATTGAGTGTAAATGAAACACAACATAAAAAAATCTATGGATTACTATAAAAGCAATCCTAAGAGGAAACTTTGCAGTGTTAAAGAATCTATAATTAACAAATTGGGCACAAATTAATACACATAAGGCATTGGAAACAAGAGCAAACTAACTTCCAAAACATTGGGTAAAAAGAAATAATAAAAATCATGACAAATCAGGAACAAGACAAGGCTGCCCACTCTTTCCATATCTATTTAATATAGTACTTAAGTTTCTAGATAGACAAATAAGACAACTGAAAGTGATTAACAGGATACAAATTAGAAAAGAAGAATTCAAACTATCATTATTTTGGAGATAGTAAACTTCTACCAGGGAACTACAGCTGACAAGCACCTTCAGCAAAGTGACTGGATATACGATCAAGAAAAATATTATTCTTCCTATATACAATAACAAATAAACTAAGAATGAAATTAAGTAAACAATAACCTATAGCCACAAATAATATACAATATTTTGGTGTAACTCTAAGCAAATGAAAGAATTGTATGACAAAAAAATTCAAGTCTTTATAGAAAGAGATTGAAGAAGATATCAGAAGATGGAAGGTTCTCCCATGCTCATGAATCAGTAGGAGTAATAATAGTAAAAGTGGCCATTCTACCAAAAGCAATCCAAAGATGCAATGCAGTTCACATCAAAACACCAACATAATTTCCCACAATATCTAGAACAATCCTGAATAATAAAAGGACATCTAGAGGTGTCACCATCTCTGATTTTAAGCCATAATACAGAGCTATAGTAATAAAAACTACATGGTATTAGCATAAAAACAAACAGATTGATCAATGGAATCGAATCAAAGATACAGACATGAATCCACACACCTATGGATCCCTGATTTTTTTTTTTATAAACAAGTAAGAAATATACAATGGGGAAAAAGCATCTTAAACAAATGATGCTGATCTAACTGGGTATCTGCATGTAGATAATGCCAATAGATCTATATTTATCACCTTGCACAAAAGTCAAATCCGAATGGATCAAAGATCTGCAAATAAAACTAGACATACTGAACCTGATATAAGAAAAATTGGGAAACAGTATTGAACCCATTGGCACAATTGGAGACGAATTCCTGAACATGATACTGATAGTGCAATGGAAACTCTTATGACGTTACCCTAGTGAGGAAATTCCAAGTGAGAACTCCTTGTAGAAAATATTTAATCTCAATTGGGGGCTTGTATGCTGCCTTTGATCAACCAGTTCCTGGATAAAAACCACACAACTTTATATTTATAATAAGCCCTAATCAGCACTAGAGCTAAGCAGAAATTTACATTCTATGCTTTATAATCAAAACCCCAAGTTATAATTTGTTGTTTGAAACACCTCACATTAATCTCAAGATGCCTGGGACCCCTGATCACAAGGAAGAAAGCCCTTATGGGGGTACCGTGTTTCAGAGAGTGAAACCATCACCACTTGTTTGCCCTAGTATGATTACTGAGAGGCCCCAAGGCCTACCTCTTTGGCACAAGCACCTTATGATGTCATTTCTGCAGCTATTCTTAGTACTTATCACTCTTCTTATCTATTTACTGTTCCTTGTCTTTCCTTCTTCCTTGATACAGCCAGTATTTGGTGACCTGGCAAGACTTAGTAGGAACCCACTTGATATCCAGGATCTAGATATTACCAATAATATTAAAGTGAAACTTGTCCATGAATCCAAGAGAAATGTACCTGTAATGGAAGCTCTACAAATTTGGGGAAATTATACCCAATGTAAAATTACATATGATGATAGTTACAACATCTTGGGAAAGTTTGACATGTTATGGTCACTCCCTCAAGGTGAAAATGCAAAGGCAGAGATGACTTAATCAGCAGCTGTTCCCCAAGTCTTAGTCTTAATTCTATATAATTAAAAACGGGACATTTTTACTACAAAACTGATGATGGAATATCATACAGATATTTCTCAGAAAGTCAGCAATGGGTTCTTTGGGTTCGTGGACAATGGTGGCAGCTCCCTAGGAATTCTCCAAACAGGTCAAAAGAGGATATTTTTGTAAACAGGCAGATGGGTCCTGGATGTTTGACCCAGATTGGAGATCTTGTAGAATTAGGGTATGGGACCCAATACTAGAAAAAGGTATTAGCAAAGGAAGGTGCCCTTTGCTATACTTTTGAGATCACCTTGGAGCATATTGCCATGGGACTAAATTCCCAAATAACTGAGAATTAAGTATCTACAAGGGAGAGTTAGAAAATTAGAACAGCCAGGAGAATGGTGTATAGGCTGGACCCAGGAAGAATTAAAAAGACTGCAGGGTTAGCAGTATGACCTCATGTTTGCCCTTTTATCTCACATATGCCTGAAAGATATTGACTTTGTAACTGTAATACTGCTGCTCTTGACCTCACTGGAGCCTGGTGATCAGGAGATTTAAAAAAATCATGCTTGCTATAAAACTTGTATGTTTGAGATTGTATAGTTTCCTTTCTTCTGTTCTAAATCTGTACTAATCTGAATCACAAGAAAATGTTGGCACAGGAAAATAGAGAAGCATTTACCTATCCCACCCACTATGAACTTTGTAACCCAACTTCCTTGAGTGAGTTCAATAAAAAACTGGGGTAGAGTCAAGTCTGTAGAACACTCTGACTCTCGAGTTTGGTAGCTCTCACTGTAAGAATTGCCTGTCAGTATTGTACCTCAATTTTGTGTTTTCTCATTTGCCTACCAGGTATCCTTAGACCTTCACAGCTCTGACTCATGTTGAGGCTATACCCCAGCAATTGCCAATGTTACATCTGGAATGCTCTCAATTTCAATCTGCCATCCCTCATGGCTATCCTTTTTGACTCACCTAACCCATAGTGTCTTCCTTCTTTCCCCCTTCTCCCACTCCTGTGGTTCTCCTCAGGCCCCAAGCCTGGGAACCCAAGAACCTCGCTTATCTCTCCTCTGCCCAGCTACTAGCTATAGGCTTCTTTATTCACCAATCAGAGATAACTTGGGGAACAAAGTTGCATAGTGTCAATTGAGTATGTCACTTGGGTATATGCAGACTCCCTCCTCCCTGGGGCCAACCGGGCCTTGGTGGATTAATATTTAGCATTACAATACAAGCAGAAGACCAAACCATAACAACTCTTAGTTATGGAGAATACAGAGCCTTAAACACCTATCTTCTCTAACCAGGTAATGCTTCCAGTGGTGGAACTGGACACCAACCCAGCCATAAAACCTTCAACATACAATCTGTCCTGACTGAAAGACGTGCTAAGGCAATGGGAATACAGAACATGTGGAAGTGGCCAACCAAATTAGACCAGTTATTAGACCAGTTGTTACTGATCTAATTTGAGACACAAACCTTGAAAGGGAACCCATGGCAATCTCCTGCCTGGATGACCAGGAACTTGAGACTGGATAGCCCAGAGACCTAGGGTAGAACCAAACATGACTCGCTAAATAAATGAAAATATATATATATATATATATATATATATATATATATATATATATATATATATACAAATATTCATAATGATGCTCTACTATACTCATAGATTGGTGTCTAGTAAAGTCATCATCAGAGAGGCTGCCTCCAGCAGCTGATGGGAGCAGATGAGATCTCAAAAAAACTGGAGAGAGAACCCAGAATGGAGGTTTCTATCCAGTCCCTTCCTTTAGAACTCGAGAGCCTTATAGAAGAGGTAAGGAGGAATTGTGGAAGCCAGGATGGTCAAGGATGCCAGAGAGAAGGGCCTGTGAGACCAACTAAGCAGGGCTCAAGGAAACTCATAGAGACTAAAGTAACAATAGTAGAGCCTGCATGAGTCTATGCTAGGTCATCTGAATATATGCTATTCTTGTTGGCTTGGTGTTGGAAGGGTGAACTCCTGACAGTGGGCATTCCTTGACTCTTTTACTTGTTCTCAGAACACTTTTTCTCCTACTGAGTTGCCTCACCAAGCCGTGATGTGAGGGCTTGTGCCTGGTCTTATTGTTCCTTGTTGTGCCACGTGCAGTTGATGTCCCTAGGAGGTCTGTTCTTTCCTGCAAGTAAAAGAATAGGAGTGGATCTGGGAAGAAGATAAGACATAGAACTGGGAGGAGTAGAGGAAGGGGAAGCTGCAGTTGATATGTAATGGATGAAAGAATAATAAATGATATTTAAGAAAGTAAACATCATGCTAGAAATTGATGAAATAGAAATAAAAACAATTCAAAAAATTAAATAAAGAGTTGGTTCTTTGAAAATCCTTTAAAAAAAATTCCTTGGCCAAATAAGTCCAAAGGAGGCACAAGAA
>LR749494.1:4419478-4442966 GCA_902729485.2 Mus minutoides | reverse complement strand
ATATATATATATATATATATATATATATATATATATATATATATATATATATAACCAAAATTAAAACAAGATAAAATAAATAATTGAAATAGATGGATAATTAAGTGAGGTTGGGCCAATGACTAAAGATTCTCCAACAGCAGTCAGCCCAGAGCCAGATGAATTCAATGGAAAACTATAACTGAACATCAAAGAACTAACAACAATAGTACTCAAGTTGTTCCATAAAATATAAAAGGGAATAAAGGATTCAAAACACATTTTATGAAGCCAGGGTTATACTAATAAAAAAAAATCAAATAAACACACATACACACATACACAGCGGGGTAGGGAAGGGGAGGGTGAGAGAGAGAGACAGAGACAGAGAGACAGAGAGACAGAGAGATTATAGAGTCACCTCTCTGATGAATGCTGATTTTTAAAAAATCTCAATTAAACAATACATTCACATGAAACAACTCTGATATTTTCCATGATAAAAGTCTTGGTGACATAGAAGATGGAGGAAGCATGACTGAACATTCAAAACTACAAGTAAGAAACCTGTCATCAAACTCACGATAAATGGAGAAAAACTCAAACCATTCCCTATGATTAAGAAAAAGGAAAGTGTCCACTCTTTACCCATCAATTAAATATAATGGTTGGCTTTTACATAGAACAATAAGAGAAGAAAAATAAATAAATGGATACAATAGGAAAAGATGTCAAACTATCCTTTTTGCAGATGATATGATCCTATTATGCATAAAAGATCTTAAAGACTACAAAAAAATCCCAAACCATAAAACAAACAAAAATCCTCTTAGATTTGAAAAGCACATTTATCAAAATGCTAGCATACAAACTTAACATACACACAAATCAGAAGCTTTCCTATATGCCAATGACAAATATGGTGACAAGATAAATGCATTAATAAACACACACACACACACACACACACACACACACAGCAATAAACATGTCTTCGGATAAACCTAGCCAAGGAAACAAAAGACCTCTGCAATGAAAATATTAAGACGTTGAAGAAAGGGGGAAAGAACTCCAATGCCGATGCACCAAAAATACTCACCTAGTAAAAAATCCTCGTACCAGCCGGGCGTGGTGGCGCACGCCTTTAGTCCCAGCACTTGGGAGGCAGAGACAGGTGGATTTCTGAGTTCGAGGCCAGCCTGGTCTACAAAGTGAGTTCCAGGACAGCCAGGGCTACACAGGGAAACCCTGTCTCGAAAAACCAAAAAAAAAAAAAAAAAAAAAAAAAATCCTCGTACCAAATACTATCTATGGATTCAGTACAATCTCAATTAAAATTCCACACAAATATTCACAAACAGAACAGAAGAATCCAAAGATTTATATGAAGGCATGATTTACACCAAGACTAAGTATATCTGAAGCTATCCTGATCAAAAGGAGTTCTGGAGGAGGTATCACCAAATCTGATTTGAAATTATAGTACAGAACCATACTGTAGTGCTGGAACAAAAAATGACACGTACAACGTTGGAACAGAATAAATAATCCAGATACAATTCCACCAAGTATACTTACCTAATTGTTGAAAAGATATATTTTTAAAAATGGAAAACTGGATTTTAATATGTTTTAAAAAAAGGTAGATCCTTACCTCTCACTCTTCACCAAACTTGACTGCACGTAGATTAAGCCCCTCAAAATAAGAGCTAAAACCTTGAAACTGCTAGAGGAAAAAGTAGGGGACAAGGTGCAACTTATTTCTACACACAGGAATGGACTTTCTGAATGAAATTCCATTAACTCAGGAAATAAGAATGACTGGTAGGTGGGATGTCATGAAACTAAAAACTTCCATATAAGGAAAGAAACTGTCAATCAAATGAAGACATAACCTACAAAATAAAAGGAACGTTTGCCAGTTATTTTCTAAATAATTTTGATTTTTATTGAAATAGACTTTTTCAGCTAAGCAAGGCTTATATAAACTCACAGAGATTGGAACAGCAAGCACAGGGCCTACATGGATCCATACCAGGTCCTTTACATATGCATTATAGCTATTAGCTTAGTGTATTTGTGGGACTTCAGAGTGTGTGAATGAGTGGGTCACTGATTCTTGGGCCTGAACTTGGGGCTCTTTCTTCGGTTGAATTGCCTTGTCCTGTTTCCATGTGATTAATTTTGATTTCTCTCATTATATTTTAAGTTGTGTGGTTATTATCTCTTAGAAACCTGTTCTTTTCCACTCTCACAGAAACAGAGTCAATTAAGAGGAAAGCGAAGGTAGGGAAGAATTGAGATGAATACAGGAAGGGGAAACTATAACTAGGATATATTGTATGAGAAAATAATGTATTTTCAATAAAACTGGAAAAAGGAAAATAGATTTTTTTCATACAATATATTCTGATCATAGTTTCCCATCCATCTCCCAACTCCTTTCAGATTCTTCCCACTTCCTCTTCCACCCAAATCCACACCCTATCATTCTCTTTTTCACTAGAAAACAAATAGACATTAATGTGCATTAGCCCCGTGGTATCTAAAAGGCTTTGTTTCCTTGTTTCCTTTGTGTCCTCCATTCCCACTGGCTCTTGCACTATTTTTTTAACCTCCACTTCAGCAGAGTTCCTTCAACCCCAAGAGAAGGGATTTAATGGAGACATCCCATTTGAGACTGTTTCATGTCCTCTTACCATCCACATGTTGTCCATGTGTAGATCTCTATTTGTATCCATCAACAACAGGAGGAAAGTTCTGTGTTAATGGCTGAATAAGCTACCAATCTATGAGTATAACCAAAAACAAAGGTCATTTTATTGCTACATTATTTTAGCAGGACAGTAGTAGTTGGTTTTTCCCTACGCTCATGTTTTATTTAGTCTCATATTTTTGGTCACCCAATAGTATCAAGCATGGGTTGACCTTAAATCCACTCCAATAGTGGTTGGTTGTTCCAACAATTTTTGTGTGCCACTATTGTTCCAATGGTTTGCCAATTATTATGAAACCAAAAATTAGTGTTTAGAATATGCAAAGAACTCAAAAGCTAAACATTAAGAAAAGAAGCTTGTAGGCAGAAACCTAGCATGGCTGTCTTCTGAGAGGCTCTACCATCAGCTGACTGAGACAGATGCAGATGCTCACAGACAATGACTGAACTGACGTCTGGGGCCCCTGTGGAAGAGTTAGGAGAAGAATTAAAGGACCTAAGGAGATGGAAACCCCATAGGAAGACAAACAGTGTCAACTAACCTGAACTCCTAGTAACTCCCAGAGACTAAGCCCCCAGCATGTATGTAGAGTGCCTTGTTTGGCCTCAGTGGGAGAGGATGCTCCTAATCTGTAGAGACTTGGTGCCCTAGGGAGGGTGGGAGGCCTGAGGAAACCTTCTCGGAGGTGAAGGAGATGGGGGATAGGAGGAAGAACCTTTGAGGAGGGACCAGGAAGGGGGGCAACATTTGGTATGTAAATAAATAAAATAATTAATAAAAAGAAGTTAGTAAAGAAAATAAAATTAAATGTTGAAAAAAAAATAAAAGAAAGTAAACAACCCAAATAAAAGTGGGTTAAGAAATATGACAAAAATTACCCAAATTGACCTAAAAACTTCCTTTGTGTTGGCTAACTTTAATAACACTGAATCCTGCAAACTTCAATGCTGACCTGCTAGATAAGATGTGATAACTAATGCAATAGTGGCATAACCACTCTTGGGTAACAAACAGCTTTTGAATTGCTTTTGATTAGATTGGAGGCCTGAAGACACTTCTAACACAGGACTGATCTGGAAACCTGACGACTAGCTGCTATGGTACTGTAAGGTGCTTCATAAACTTCTAAGGGAGAAAACCAATCATTTTATTGTCCTCCCTATGAACTACAACTCTGACTAGAATGACAAGTTATCGCCAGAGGTTAATAGTTACACTTATATCCATAAGGTAACCAACAGCTGTCTTATTAGACTTAACATCTGCTCAATAGAAGGGAATCTATGTCTGAAACAATAAATCTAGACAACTACCTATGGCTACTAAGGCCATAGAACCTGGAAGAGAACCTACTAGTGACATTTTCCTAAACCTGTGGCATTTTTATCAGTATTGTGAACATTTATTCTTATACACAAATGTAAGAACAGATTTCACTTCTCATAAAAGAAGCTTATTTTGGCAGCAGAAACCTTTACAGAAAGTCACAAGTGGTCAAAAGGCAGAAAACAACAGGTCATAGCATGCCCAGCCTCAATTTATACATCTCCAACAGAACTAGCACACCTAAATCTTAAGGAATATCACTGAAGAATTGTCATGAAGACTGTAAAAGTCAGAGGACCAGGAAGTCTCCGGTGAAATGAGATCATTTATATAGGACATGAAAGCTGTAGCTATGGAGCCTCAGTAGTATAGTTGCTTCAACCTGACCAACCTGACCAACCTGAACAATAGTAACACCAACTGAAATGTCAGTGTCAACTGCAGAAGTCCTGCAAGGTCCTGTACCTAGATGAAGAGCTACAGGCAATAAATGACTGCTGAGAAGAGATATAATCAGTCTTTCCTAGAATGAAACCATTGACAGGCTTAACAAGCAGTCAGCCCAAAAAACATATACATATTAGCATTATAAATAGACTCAGTAAGATATATTTATTTATATGTATGTATGTATGTATGTATGTATGTATGCATATATGTATACATGCATGCATGCATGTAATAATAATTAAGGAAAAAAGAGCAATGGGGACAATACATGAAAATAGAAAAAAGGATTAGAGGTAGAAGGAAGGAGATATTGGGGGGTCAGGATATTATAATAGGGGATTGAAGATATTCTAAATATGTGTCTGTGCTAAAAGATTTAAAGAAAAAAGAATCTGATAACAAAGGAATCCTAGTCTCTGTGTCAGGACTATTTTAGTGAAATATACCATTTGAGAAACAAGACATTATTTGGGAGGAACAATTTCTCCCAAGTCGTAAGTCTAAGACCTTACAATCATTCCCTTCAAGCGGGGCTTGTACCTTCTAACTCGGAGTATTAGCGATTAGAATAGGTCCAAGATTTCCCACCAGCCAACTCTGACTTTGAGAATCATGTGTATTTCTTCAACACATTCAAGTTCATCCATTGCCTGTCTGCACAAATCTCAGAGAAATATTCAGTTTTTGTTATATATGTAGCACTGTCCACTTAGCTTTGAGCTCAGAATTAAAGACAGTTCTTAGAAGCATTGCTTAAATTTATCTACATGTGCTTCATAAAGTCATGTCACTGAATGAGCTGTGGTATTTCTCTGTGACTATATGCTACACATGGTAAGCAATATGATTTATATCTTGGTTAGCAGACTCCCATGAGTAGATATTTCAATGCTAGGCAAATTATTTAGATATATTCAGAATCTCGCCCTTTCTTGCCAATTGATATTTAGCTTTCCCTAGGAGCTCTATGTACATGTCAAGATATTCTTTTTCCTTCCAGAGATGCCAAACCAGATTTGTCCTATTCCCTCAAGGTTAAAGAAACCAAGAGATGTCCTTTGCTTTTCTCCACTTCTTGCTCTCAGAAAATAATTCATTTGCATCCACACAGTGACAGCTCCTGGTATGAACAAAGGTGTCCCAAGACAAGCAATAAGCATCTGGATAATTGCTCGTTATTGGATCAGTCTACTTAACATACTTGTAGGTGTTTAGGTTGGTCTTGCCCAAAATATGACAAAGAAAGATATTATTTAGAAATAATATCTTTTTTATTTTATAGTAGTATAGCTTGTAAAATGTCAGTGTTGCTCAAAAGGTGAGAAAAATCCAGTATCTAAAATTTGCAAGGAAAGGTACAAATCAGTTTTGCCAATGAGCTGTCTTTGATTTTTCTTTCTTGACATGCAATTTGCCTAGGAAAGGTATTTTGTTTCATTATAACATTTCTTTTCTATTTTTTTCATGGATACAGCAACCTACCCATATACTACCCATAATACCAATTTCAAACTATACCCAGGCTATAGATATGGGTAAAAAAGAGGTCAAGATGAGCAATTTTTATCTTGGCTTAATTCTTTGTTTTTCTTTAGAAGATAGTTTTTGAGATTAGTAATGACTCCACAATTTCAAAGTTTCTCTTAAGTAAGTTGTCCCACTTGGTCTATTATTTTTTGTGTAAGTCCTCACACATTTTAGGTAAGAGTACTAGCACTGAACAATGCATAAAGGTCTTATAAAATATTTTTGAGGAAGGTTTTGACTAGATTTATGAGTCCAGTTTTGAATTTATTATATAGCTGAGACCACCTTTGGATTTGCAATCCTCCTGCCTCAGACTCCCAAGAAGTGAGATAATAGGATTGTTACGCTAGGTCTAGGCATAATCTGTAATTGCACTAAACATTATTTATATATTACATATAATATATATATATATACATATATACATATATATATATATATATATATATATATATATATATATATATATATACTAACTCCTAAATAAAATCAATGGGAAATCAAACTACTCATTGGTTTGCCATAAGTAATAACCATATGGAAAAAAACATATTTATAAAACAGCACAAGACAGAATATTACTAAATAATCCAAAACAGGTGAAGAATGTATGAAAGAAGTTTAAAAACTCTCAAAGAAGTTTAAACCCACTAGCTTAGAAGATTCTGCATTGTTATTACATCAATTCTTCAAAAAATTATTTATAACATAATAATAACCAGAATTCAAATGTATTATGTGCTTAAATTAGTTGTCATATGGGAAAGTTGGAAGGTATCTTTAAAAGTGACAGAGCTTTTCAACCGAGCACTTAAAATGCCAGATGCTCACAGTTACATAAAATTTGCACTGAGTCAGCAACCTTTGGGGCTCTTGTCTCATGAGTTTGAAGAATGAAATTCATGGACAATAGATGTTGAGTTTTAGAGAGAAATTTATTGTACATTTGTATGTGGGAATGTAAGAAAAAAGAGCAGAGCTTCTGTGTACCAGAAGTAGGTCCCAGGAAATAGGACAAAATGCTAACATGGGAGATTTATGTCCTGATCACAGACCCCGCACTCCTCTCTTACAAGGCCCACCCCTATAAGTCCCTCCTCTAAATTCCCCCGTCTCTTTTCCTTAGAGAACCTCCCTTGGGTACCACCCCACCCAGGGACATCTAGTCTCAGCAGGACTAGGCACATCCTTTCCCACTGAGGCCCAACCAGGTAGTCCAAGTAGGGGGAAGGGAATCCAATGGTGGGGAATAGAGACCGAGACAGCCACTGCTCCACTTGTTAGGTGACCCACATGAAAACCAAACTGCACATTTGCTATAAATGTGTAGGGTGTCTAGGACCAGCTCCTGCATGCTTCCTGGTTGGTGGCCCAGGCTCTGTGTGTCTTTTTGCAGTGTACATGACCCCTCTGACTTGCTCATTTCTATGCCCCACTCTTCCACAAAATTCCTGGACTCTACCTTATGTTCAGCTGTACTCACTTTTAAGTGGACATTAGCCATAAAGTGCAGGACAATCATTCTACAACCCACAGACCCAGAGAAACTGGATAAGGAGGTCCCAAGGGAGGATGCTTAAATCTCACTCAGAAGGTGAACTAAATTGTCATTGAAAGTCCATAGAGAGAGGGAATCTGGAAGTCTTTTAAAGGACACAACAGAAACTAGTGTGAGGCATGGTGAGGGGTGTGAGCACTTTAGTCTAGTTGGTCCAACAAGGATGATCTTAGAAAGCTCCTTTGGGGTCCCTGTCCCACCTTACCAATTCCTTTCATCTGTTTCACCAACAGTAAACCTTCTAAGAAATGCAAAAATCTGCACTAGCCAAGGCAATTTTGTATAGAGATCTAAAGTTGAAGAATCTATTCTATCTGAAGACAAGACTTGCTATAAAATAAGTCAAAGGAAACACATTCCAGAATTCTAGATGTTTACAGTCTGAATGTTTGGTGTTCTCTTCCTCATTCATATATTAAAACCTGATCCTAAGTGTGGTGGACTTTATAAATGGGACTTTTGGAGGTGGCTAGGTCATGTGAGCAGAACCTGCATAAAAAGAATTAGTGCTTACTTCACAAAGAAGATATTCAAATGACAAATTAACATCTGAGAAGTTGTATAACATCAGGTAGGCATGATGATATACCATACCATCCTCCCTAGGATGGAAAAAAAGAAACTAAAAACAAAAGAAGAAAAAATTCTCCAGCCCAGGTGGTGCTGGGAGGTTAATACAGACACTGAGATGGAGGAGACTCACCAGTTCACAGATAATTTAGAATACAGACTAAGTTTATAGTCTACCCTGGGCAATTTAAGGAGACCCTGCTTTCAAACAAAATGTGGAAAGAGAGCTGGGAATATGGTGCCTACAATCTGCAAGGCCCTCAATTAAATCACTCATACCAGCACATGAAGTAAAAAGGCCTTATAGTCAATAATAGTACATGTTGGTGGATGTGTGAAATAATCACAACTCTCAAATATTATAAGTCAGCACATAGTATGATACAGTGAATTGCCAAAGAGTTTGATAGTTTCTTGATAAGCTAAACATACAGTTTCCATATAACCAGCAGTTCTACATTTAGTAGTTTATTCAAAACAAATAAAAATATTAATGCATGCAAAGATTCATAACAAATATTGCCAAAAGTGATGTCGTCATTTATGATCTGGATGCAGTA
Source organism: Mus minutoides (assembly GCA_902729485.2). Lineage (NCBI taxonomy): Eukaryota > Metazoa > Chordata > Mammalia > Rodentia > Muridae > Mus > Mus minutoides. Next base: position 4,434,279 of record LR749494.1, on the reverse strand, counting down.
TAAGGGTCATTACTGTATAAACAGGCATTGTGACACATCTACATAATAGAATACAGATGCTTTCTGCCATACATTACTCCCGGTTACAATAACCCGACTTCTCTGGATATTGTCCTAGGATGGTGACATGAGCACACTCTCTCTTATGTTCTTCATGTTGGTGTTATATGGAATGCTTCAGTGAATTGCACTATTATCTTCAAGATAAAACATTCCCACCAAGAAAGAGTGGGAGGTAAACAAAACTTCACAAATAAACATATGTACACAATAAAAACTTGCAAGATTCTCGGGACTCCTACCCAATGTCTTTAAAGAAACAGCTCTCACAAAGGAATAAAAACGCATGGTTTGTTTTGGAGCAAAATATAAGTGATCAGGCTCAGGAGCATGTTCTTAAGTCTCCCCAAATGTAAAGTTCCGATGAGAAGGCAGTTTCATGGAGATTTTTTAGTAGCAGAATAAAGGGAGCTACAAATGTTATTAATAAATGCATTTTAAAAACGCATAGGAGGCACCGGGCGTGGTGGCGCACGCCTTTAATCCCAGCACTCGGGAGGCAGAGGCAGGCGGATTTCTGAGTTCGAGGCCAGCCTGGTCTACAAAGTGAGTTCCAGGACAGCCAGGGCTATACAGAGAAACCCTGTCTTGAAAAATCAAAAAAAAAAAAAAAAAAAAAAAAAAAAAAAAAAAAAAAAAAAAAAAAAAAAAAAAAAAAAAAAAAAAAAAAAAAAACAACAACAACAACAACAAAAAAAAAAAAAAAACGCATAGGAGAAAACACCAGATATGCAGTGACAGGGAAAGGAGTCTCTCCTGTAGGCACTAGGTGTTATCTGCTAGCCTTATCATTTCAAGAAACTGGGGTTGTGTTAAGTCAATACATTTCAAGGGTTTTGTTTATTTGTTTATTTGCGATGTTGAGACTGATACAGAGGTATACAGTGTATGGCTTTTTAGGAATATACAGATAACCCAAAAGAAGTTGTATTTAGTCTAGGATCAGCAACACTCCAAACTCTGCAATCAGTGAAGATTTTATCAATCAGCCTATGAAGATAGCTGCTTTTCAAGAATTGTCATTCATAGCTACCCATATTGGACTAGTATCTCATGATATATTTGTAATGGAGAACATATTATTTATTCAATATTATAAGATCCCTTGTAGCTAGAAAGACCCATGCCTAGTATCTAATAGATGAGGTTGAGTAATAGAAAATAAAAACAGCAGACTGCAGGAGCCATCATTATCCAGATCTTACTTTTTCTCTTTTTTCCTCATGCTCTGCCTCTGACGTAGCATGTATATGCAATATAGAGTGTAGTTACTGTATCTGAAATAAAAATAATCAAGAAGCAGTTTGGCCTGATGATGTGAAAGCAGTCGTTGAGGAAAATAGGAGTCCTAACCCACAAAATGATTCTCCATATGTGTCCTCATTGTCCTTAACCAGACCAATGGTATGGTTTCCTCTCTAGATCTATAGTCATGTACTTTATGGAACATTTTATTTGGTATTTTGAGTATTTGAAAGTGTTTATTGTCTTTCTTCTTGCCAGTTTGATTTTTGAAAAGCTATCACCTTCTGTGAAGTGGCTTGCTCTAATTCAAAGAAAGACTGATTTTTTTCCAACTTTTATTAGATATTTTCTTCATTTACATTTCAAGTGTTATCCAGAAAGTTCCCTATACCCTCCCCCCTCCCGGCCCTGCTCCCCTACCCACCTGCTCCCACTTCTTGGCCCCGGCGTTCCCCTGTATTGGGGCATATAAAGTCTGCATGACCAAGGGGCCTCTCTTCCCAATGATGGACAACTAGGCCATCCTCTTCTATATATGCAGCTAGAGACATGAGTTCAGAGGGTACTAGTTAGTTCATGGTTATTCTTCCACCTATAGGGTTGAAGACCCCTTCAGCTCCTTGGGTACTTTCTTTAGCTCCTTCCTTGGGAACCCTGTGTTCCATCTAATAGCTGACTGTGAGCTTCCACCTCCATGTTTGCCAGGCATTGGTATAGTCTCCCACAAGACAGCTATATCAGGGCCCTTTCAGCATTATCTTGCTGGCATATGCTATAGTGTCTATGTTTGGTGACTGATTGTGGGATGGATCCCTGGCAGCCACAGACATTGGGTCCATCCTTTGGATTCAGCTTCACACATGATCTCTGTAACTCTTTCAATGTGTGCTTTGTTCTTAATTCTAGGAAGGGGTGACGTGTCCACATTTTGATCTTCCTTCTTCTTGAGTTTCATATGTTTAGTAAATTGTATCTTGGGTAGTCTAGGTTTCTGGGCTAATATCCACATATCAGTGAGTACATGTTATGTGGGTTCTTTTGTGATTGGGTTACTTAAAGACTGATTTTTAATATCTAAATTATTGAGAGTTTTATTTGTGGATAATAATTTGACCTTGTCTATTATCTTGAGATATTACTAGATCACTGTTTAGAAAAGTAAACAGTTACATTACAGAAGAAATCAGCTAACAACACAATATCATTTTGAATTCCTTCTCATCAGGATCAACATTTTTACTGTGCCAAATAGTATTAATAAGAGGGGTACTAGCAAGAGTCAAGACTAAGAGAAGTCAGAATTTCATAAGTTTTGTGAACATAGCAAATGATTATTCCCCATTCCTCACAGCAAACGATCAGAGAGTAAAATGGGAGCCCAATGGCAGTCATTTTTCAATACTAAATATCTGCTTCCCATTGGTAGGATAACAGAATTACTTAGTATTTTTTCACTCCAAGTTAACAGTACCATAGAATACTTTGAAGATTCTTTTAATCAGAGAACGTGGATCCTTAAAGTACAGTATCTTGAGTTACAAACTCAATCTATCATTTTCCATAGTTCAGGTTTTGTATTAAGACTTCCACGGATCATTAGCTCTGGCCTCTACACTAAGCAGCATTGTCCTATGCCCCCTCAACTCCCACAGGATCTATCTGTATTAGCATTGTTTAAAATTCCTATCAAATTAAATACAGGTTCTTTCCTGTTACTTAGTTTAGGAATAGCCCTATATACTATTCAATGTTTTTCATTCTTTTCTGTAACATGTCACTTTTCCTTTAAAGACCTTTGCATCCTTTCCCTCTTCCTGAAATTGCATCTCCTCTATATGCCCTGTGTTTGAAAGTAAGTCTTTTTCTAAATAATGTCTTTGTTCATTTTCAGGGAACGTAGCTTGTTCTAGGACTTCAAGCCAAGAACTTGTACTTTCAGTAAGGATTCCTTTGGCTTTAGAATTTGGACAATTTTAATTAATCTATAGTGACTGCTGTTGTCATGAGAGAATGGTAGTGTTTGTACAACTTGCATTAAAAAAAGTCAATACAGAATCTCTGGGTATCCCATACAAGAGTTGATAAAGTAGAAGTTACTCCTAGGTAGGGAGAAATCTAACTACCAAAGGGACCCTTCTCAGAGCCCTTCAAGCCTGATAGTAGTATTTACCTCATTTTGAAATAAGCTATACCTATGAATTGGAGTTCATGTGGTTGGTAAGTGTGATTAGGATACATATTATAGAATATACAGACACATTCACAAGGCAAATATTTAATGACATAAGTAACAGTAGACAAGGATTGACTATTTTATCCAAAAATTTGTTATATCTTATCATTTCCAACATTAATGTTTACACAGTTATCTACTTGTTTGGACCCAATTAGAATTCTTTTGCTTTTTTTTTTTTTTTTTTTTGAGTGGAAAAAATTGCTATCATTTTGGTTGTATGACTTTAAAATACAGATAACCCCTAAACAGAAATCATTTGAGTAGATTTAATTTTGGACTCTGCAAATCCAAAACCTGAAATTTTCATTTTAATCCAAATTATATTATGTTGGGGATTGGTTCTAATGCTCTTTGTTTTATTTCAGCTCCCCAAAAGCCACACTTCCAGACCTGAGGGTCCCTGCCCCCAGATGGCTTTGACTGATAATAAAGAATTGCCATACAACTACTGGCTGGGCAGAAAGATGGAGGCAGGACTTTTAGATTGCACAGGTGAGGAGTCTGGAGAAAAAGGAAAGACGGAGGATTGCTATAACTTTAAAGGCCTTCCAACGTGTAAGAATCCATGAAAGTATCTCTTGAGGCTGCTTCCCTCGTTGGTCTGGAGAAGCAGAGATGAAATGTAGATTTAAAAGATATTAACTCAGGAATATCAGAGGGGGTTGTTTCTTAGCCATGGGGAATTTTAGAAATGCCCAGCCATTGAGGTAGTCAAGGCATATCAAAATTAGCTGGCATGTGTTTCTCTTATTTGACAATCCAGAGAGCCTTTGGGTGGGTATGCACTGGCAACCTGCTGGGAGCCAAAGTGGTTTAACTAATTCACCCTACACTATGACACATACATACACATACATATATAACATTTGAAGCTATTGAAAAATTCTTATATATTCAAGCACGAAGAGTCAGTTCAAGTAAGCTGCAAGATTTGAGTAAGCAAACGGGCATGGCAAAGCATGGTAAAGACAAAGACATAATTTTAAAAGTCTTCAGAACCGGATTGTATTTAGCATCTAATGGAAATATCCTCTACTAAATTCTAGGCTTCTCAGAAACTGTATAATATCTCCCTTTAGCAGAAATGGCCCATACAGTCCCTCATCCAATCTTATGGGGCATTGAAGGAGTACGTCAAAAGGAGACTCTTGATGTTTTGAAAAGGGGGTAGATGGAAGGGTTATGAGAGCTAATAGGAGCCTTTTGGCCAAGGAAAACTGGAAGCTTTGGTTAATCACAATTTTTTTCATAGTGCCAGTTGCTCACTCAACCATCTAGGATTGAAGATGGTGGGTACAGTGAAAATGTTCCATAATAGACCAAATCTCGCAGATACATTTACATATTTGTCCAGTAAAATGAATTCCATAATCACCATGCAATTCAGCAGAAATGTCCCAAGTGTGAGTAATTATTTCTGACACAATTTTTCTTACAGCTCAGGCAGCGGCTTCCTCACCAGGGGAGGCTCCAATCCAATGGTAAAATATGCACATTAGCATCAAGGCAAATTTATATTCTTCTGTTGGAGGCATTTAGATAGAATCAAATTCTGAGGTTTCAAATGGCAGGTTCAGTAAAGGGGAATGACATTGTGTTCCACAAAATGACTTAGCAGGGTTGTGCTTGAGACAAATAGGACATACTGAATATAACTTGTGAGCTATTGTTGAAGAGGTCTTCCAAAAATTATACTTAACACCAAGAGATCATTTTTTGGTGTCCAATGAGATAAATTCTATATATATCCCAATTCCAATCGGGAACTTATGGATATTATTTAGTTGGGTCTTCCATTTGGGCCCAGCTAAGGATTATTTTGTAAGTTGAGATTCCAACCTTATTATCAGATGTTTTTTTCTTGTGATGTCATTTGTTGAGCCTGAAGGAGAAGGGCAGAGTTTGCAGGACAGATTCTCTTGGTGCATGGGGTTCGGTGTAGTATGGTTCTTTTTGTTGCATTATCTAACAAAATCTTTGCAGCTTTGGTGTTTGTTTTAGAATGTTCTGGAATTATAATGATAGCTATTTTGGGGGCAAATGCATATCATCCAGTAATTCTGTAATCTGATGAGTATTTTAAAATAACTGGCCAGAAGAAGTCATAAATTCTCCTTTGTCTCCACAGCATGCCATAGTGGTGCAGGATTCCAGATGCATTAGTGACGGTATGTATAAATGTTATCTGGTTTGCTTTTGACTCAATGGTAATATGTGGTTAAAGCTATGAGTTCAGCCATCCACACAGATTTAATTCCTGGCAAATGAGCACAGTCACAAGATTGGAAGTAACTGCACATAAATAAGAACCATCAGTTAATAAAATAAGTTCTTTATTTTGACAGGTTTATCCAATAGATTTCCCCTATGGGAAAGAAGTCTCTCTGTCATTTGAGTGAAGCCATGTTTATCATCTTCTGATTCATCTGGCAAAGGAAGTAAGGCAGCAAGAGAGTTGCAGAGCACCAGGGAAACATTGGGATAGGAAAGCAGAAGAGAAGTGTCTCATAAGAACGTAGGTTACCTCTAGGTGGAAGAATAACCATGAACTAACTAGTACCCCCTGAGCTCATGACTCTAGCTGNAAAAAAAAGAACGTAGGTTACTCTCTGAGTAATGCTAGGTGTGATGAAATTTAAGTAGAACTTCTGTGGAATGAGGCACATAAATGGTTAGAGGAGAGCACATGGTGACATCTTCTGCTCTTTTCAGCAGAACAATAATGGGAGGGATGACCCTCATATAGAGAAGATCTCCTCTGGCTAGTGCACTTATTGCTGCCTGAAGTATTCCCCATGTTTCTGAGTCAGCATGCCCGAATACTTGACCTTCTTTTTCATGAATGAAAAGGAAAAAGGGAAAATTATAGTGTAGATGCCCTAGGATGATGGCCTGGTTTAAAGCAACGATTTTAATTGCTGCCTCTTTGTTGTGTGTAATTTTTAAAAACATGCTACTGCTTTTCCCTGGACTGCGACCCTTGCTCCTGGCTTCACTCTGAGGTAAGCTGCTGCCATCCCAGCTCTGGATTTGCCCCTTTCTCCTGGCTTAACTCCACCAACTGCTAGCAACAATTTCCCTGGAGCTGCAACTGTGCTCCCAGACCCTCCTGGCTAGCTTCACAAAGATGCCAGCTACTGCCCCGGCTTCTCTCTTTCTCTGCCCACCTTTGCTCATGGATCAAAAATACTAAACAACTTTATTATTATAAAACTTGCCAAAAAGCACAAATTCTGGGCAAATATTCTCCTGCCCTAACCTTATCAGCTAGCCTATGTCAGCCATCCTCAGGTGCCCTCACTGGTTCTAGCTACCCCAAGATCTTACATGGTTGTTGCGTGTGTCTGTTTTCAAAGCCTGGCTGGAAGGGCTCATTCTCTTTCCTCAAATCCCTTTTTATCCTGGTACCCGGAAGGTCAACCTTTATCCTTCACCCAGAAATTGGCTCCTGCCTTCTTTATTGACACAATCAAGAACCAATTAGGGAATCAGCACCTCCCCCTACACCTCTTCCTGCAGGCCTAGTTGTATGGTGTTGGGTTGTCCCTTTTAATTTTCCTGCATAGTGGATGGACAATTAATGAAAAGTTTGGGATCCAGTTCCTACAATAACCACTTAGTCCTAAGAACACTTGCAATTGTTTTTTTGTTTGTTTGTTTGTTTGTTTGTCTTATTCTACTGATAAGAAACTCTCTAACAGTAGAAGTATAATCAGGATTTATGGGCAATCTAAAAGAAATTATTATATGACCTAAGAATCTAGTTTCTTTCTGGTAAAACCACACTTTTCCTATGATAATCTATGGCCCTTTGTGCCCAGTTGCTGTAGTACTTTTTTTTTTTTCCTTTGAAATGTCTGTATGTTTGCTTGGAATGCAAAGAGAAACTAGACTTCTACAAGTGATGACACTCTAGTAAGAGAGGGCAAAAAAGGACAGCAACAGATAAGGAAATAGTTCTATGTTCTCAATTCCAGTTCCCAGGGTAGAGTACCATGTTGTTCTTCCCAACTCTGCCTACGTGTAGTTTTTGTATTAAAAGTCTGATTAACTTATTGATTCAGAGTTTGATATCTCCACAATGCAAGGAGCTTGGAGGTACCAATCTCCAAGCCTTTCTCTAACCCACAGGACATTATGAATTGATTTTGGGAGAGGACACAATTTCTTTTTGATTCTGAGAGCAGCTACAATCATTCTTAAAGATTTATTAACTACAGCTGAATAGACCCGGGCCAATGGGAAAAACAAACAAACAAACAAACAAACATGAAATACCTTAGGGAAACTTGGACTAAAACCTAGAAAATAGAATTTGGATGGATTGCTTAGTGGTTAAGAGTATATAATATGTGTGCACATATGTGTATTTGTGTGCTACATGTGCAAAATTTTATGTATGTGAATGTTTACATATTAATTTACATTAGACATGTGCATATTTAATATATGTATATGTATTTTTGGAGTTGCTAAATAGAATGTGTATGTAGTACACATATTGGATATATATATATATATATATATATATATATATATATATATATGCACACATATATATAATAAAGGCTAGCATATGCATATATATACTTGAACTACTTTCAAGTAGTTTTTCACACTTGGAGAGAACATAAAATAATTCTGACTTTCGTGGAAATTGATCTCAAAACCTGGTACATGTTAAAAACACAGTATGGCTGAGCTAAAACTGCAACCTAAAATGAAAAATATTTCTAAGAAAATGAGTTCTAGCAACTGCTTTAAAGTGTTATTAAATGTTTATAATAACAAAAAATTGCTATTATTTTCCACACAACTTTCACAATGGCAACAGAACTCTTCCCTGAACACTTGACAACTAATTACTCTTTCAAAAAAATCCCAGTAATTATTTGATTCCCAATTCAGTCAGTAACTGCACTCTCAATGTAATTATTGGTCTTCCCAGTTTAGAGAATGTTTAAGTGAAGAATTAGTTAAGAATACTTAACTGTAGTCTGTGATCTCCTTCCTAATTCACTAGTGATTCCCACCCCACCCCCCAATTCAGTCAGTGACCTTTCAACTCAATAGGTAATTTCCTTCCTAATTCAGTGAACCTTTCCCAGTACACTTGGTGATTTTCATAATTCAGTGATGTCTTCCTCAATTCAGTGACTGATCTTTTTCTCTAATCCAACAAATAATCTCCTTCTAGTTCAATGATTGATATCCTTCTAACTTCAGCACATGATTTTCAATTCATTGGGTAATTCTCTTCACAAGTCAGTGTGATGTACTTCCCAAGTCCACGTAATGTTCCCAAGTCAGCGTGGTCTATTTCCAATCTACTTCTCAAGTCAGTGTGACCTGCTTCCCAATTCCCTCAGTGATTCCCAGTTCCCAATTCCTAGCTCAGTTATAACTTTCTAAGTGATATCTTCCTGAAATGAGTGAACTTCCTCCAAATTCAGTCATGGATTTTCCCAATTCAGTCACTGATATCCTATTAAAGTTAGTCAGTGAACTGTTGTCCGGTCTAGTCATTAATCTGCTTCCCAATTCACTGATCTCCTTTTCAATAGTCAGTGATCTTCATCCCAATTCAAGTAATATTCTACTTTAAATTGTCAGTGATCTCCTTCCTTTGCAATTCAAAAAATATCACCATCTGAATTAAGTGATTGCTTATCACTACAGATATTTGTCTCAATTGAGTTCCTAATGTAATTAGTAATCTCTGTCCCAATTTAATATGTAAAGTATTTCCCAGTGTAGATAACTTCCTAACTCACTCAGAAATCACATTCCCAATTCAGTCAGTGTCAAGTCCAATACAGTGAGTGATATCCAGAGATTACCGAAAGGCGAAAGACAAACATAAGAATCTTACCAACAGAAACCAAGACTTCTCACCATCATCAGAACCCAGCACTCCCACCTCAGCCAGTCCTGGATACCCAAACACCCAAAAAGCAAGATTCAGATTCAAAATCATGTTTCATGATTCTGGTAGAGGACTTTAAGAAGGACTTTAATAACTCACTTAAAGAAATACAGGAGAACAGCGCTAAAGAAGTAGAAGTCCTTAAAGAATCACAGGAAAATACTGCTAAATAGGTGATGGAATTAAAGAAAACTATTCAAGATCTAAAAAGGTGTGTAGAAACAATAAAGAAAACACAAAGTGAGACAACTCTGGAGATAGAAAACCTAGGAAAGAAATCAGGAAACATAGATATGAGCATCAGCAACAGAATACAAGAGATGGAAGAGAGAATCCATAGAGAACATGGGCACAAAATCAAAGAAAATGCAAAAGGCAAAAAAATTCTAACTAAAACATCCAGGAAATCCAGGACACAATGAGAAGACCAAAGCTATGGATAATAGGGGCAGAGGAGAATTAAGATTCTCAACTTAAAGGGCCAGCAAATATCTTCAACAAAATAATAGAAGAAAACTTCCCAAACCTAAAGAAAGAGATGCCCATGAATATACAAGAAGCCTAAAGAACTCCAAATAGACTGGACCAGAAGAGAAAATCCTCCCAACACATAATAATCAGAACAACAAATGCATTAAATAGACAGAATATTAAAAGCAATAAAGGAAAAAAGTCAAGTAACATATAAAGGCAGGCCTATTAGAATTACACCAGACTTCTCACCAGAGACTATGAAAGCCAGAAGATCCTGGACATCATATGTTATACAGACCCTAAGAGAACACAAATGCCAACCCAGGCTGCTATACCCAGCAAAACTCTCAATTACCATAGATGGAGAAAACAAAGTATTCCATGACAAAACCAAGTTCACATAATACCTTTCCATGGATCCAGCCTTTCAAAGGATAATAACGGGAAAACACCAACACAGGGACGGAAACTACACCCTAGTAAAAGCAAGAAAGTAATCCTTCAACAAACTTAAAAGAAGACAGCCCCAAGAACAGAATCACAACTTTAACAAGAAAAATAACAGGAAACAACAATTACTTTTCTTTAATTTCTCTTAATATCAGTGGACTCAATTTCCCAATAAAAAGATTTAGACTAATAGACTGGCTACACAAACAGGACCCAACATTTTAGTGCTTGCAGGAAACCCACCTCATGAAAAAAGACAAACACTACCTCAGAGTGAAAGGCTGGAAAACAATTTTCCAAGCAAACGGTCCTAAGAAACAAGCTGGAGTAGCCATTCTAATATCGAATAAAATTGACTTTCAACCCAAAGTTATCAAAAAGGACTAGGAGGGGCACGTAATACTCATCAAAGGTAAAATCTACCAAGATGAACTCTCAATTCTGAATATCTATGCTACAAATGCAAGAGCAGCCACATTCATTAAAGAAACTTTAGTAAAGCTCAAAGCACACATTGCACCTCACACAATAATAGTGGGAGACTTCGACACCCTGCTCTCACCATTGGACAGATCCTGGAAACAGAAACTAAACAGAGACACATGTACACTAACAGAAGTTATGAAACAAATGGATTTAATAGATATCTACAGAACATTTTATCCGAAAACAAAGGGTTATACCTTCTTCTCAGCACCACATGGTAACTCCTCCAAAATAGACCAAATAATTGGTCACAAAATGGGCCTCAACAGATACAAAAATATTGAAATTAACCCATATATCCTATCAGATCACCACACACTAAGGCTGATCTTCAATAACAGCATTAATAATAGAAAGCCAGCATTCATGTGGAAACTGAATAACAGTCTATTCAATGATACCTTGGTCAAGGAAGCAATAAAGAAAGAAATTAAAGACTTTTTAACATTTAATGAAAATGAAGCCACAACATACCCAAACTTATGGGACACAATGAAGGTATTCCTAAGAGGAAAACGTATAGCACTGAGTGCCTCCAAAAAGAAACTAGAGAGAGCATACACTAGTAGCCTGACAGCACACATAGAAGCTCTAGTACTAAAGGAAGCAAATTCACTCAACAGGAGTAGATGGCAGGAAATAATCAAACTCAGGGCTGAAAACAAGACATAAAAGCCACCAACAGATTGGGAAAGGATTTTTACCAATGCTAAATCTGATAGGGGACTAATATCCAATATATACAAAGAGCTCAAGAAACTGGACTCCAGAAATTCAAATAACCCCATTAAAAATGGGCTTCAGAGCTAAACAAAGAATTCTCAAGTGAGGAATACCGAATGGCAGAGAAGTACCTGAAAAATGTTCAATCCTTAATCATCAGGGAAATGCAAATCAAAACAACCTTGAGATTCCACCTCACTCCACTTAGAATGGCTAAGATCAAAAACTCAGATGACAGCAGATGCTGGTGAGGATGTGGAGAAAGAGAGATTGCTGGTGGGATTGCAAGCTGGTACAACCACTCTGGAAATCAGTCTGGAGGTTCCTCAGACTATTGGACATAGTTCTACCGAAAGATCCAGTAATACCTCTACTGGGCATATACCCAGAAGATGTTCTAACTGGTAACAAGAACACGTGCTCTACTATGTTGAAAGCAGCCTTATTTATAATAGCCAGATGCTGGAAGAAACCAAGATTTCCCTCAACAGAGGAATGGATACAGAAAATGTGTTACATTTACACAATGGAGTACTACTCAGCTATTAAAAACAATGAATTTATGAAATTCTTGGGCAAATGGATATATATGGAGGACATCAAGTTAGGGAGGTAACCCAATCACAAAAGAAGTCACTTGATATGCACTCACTGATAAGTGGATATTAGCCCAGAAACTTAGAATACTCAAGATACAATTTGCAAAACAAAAGAAAATCAAGAAGAATGAAGACCAAAGTATGGATACTTCATTCTTTCTTAGAATAGAGAACAAATCACGCATGAAAGGTGTTACAGAGACAAAGATTTGAGGTAAGATGAAAGGATGGACTAACCAGAGACTACCCCACCCAGACATCCATCCCATAATCAGCCACCAAACCCAGACACTATTTCATATGCCAACAAGATTTTGCTGAAAATACCCTGATATAACTATCTCGAGTGAGGCTATGCCAGTGCCTGGCAAACACAGAAGGGGATGCTCATAGTCATCTATAGGATGGAACACGGGGCCCCCAATGGAGAGGCTTTAGAAATTATCCAAGGAGATGAAGGAGTCTACAACCCTTTAGGTGAAACAACAATATGAACTAACCAGTACCCCCCAGAGCTCGTGTTTCTAGATGCATATGTAGCAGAAGATGGCCTAGTTGGCCATCACTAGGAAGAGAGGCCCCTTGGTCTTACAAAAGTTATATGCCCCAATTTAGGGGAATGCCAGGGCTAAGATGTGGGAGTGGGCAGGTAGGGGAGCAAGGCGGGGGCAGTGTATAGGGAACTTTCAGGATAGCATTTGAAATGTAAATAAAGAAAATATCTAATAAAAAAAATCTCCCTCTACATTTTCTGAGTTTTATGATGGGGGGAGGGGGGCATGCACGAAGTTCCTGAGAGTGTAAGAGGCCCTTACAGGCTACTTCATTTAAAAAAAAAAAAAAATGAAGCCTAAGTTGTACTTGAGACCTCAAGATAATTGCAGCTGTCCAGAAGATCTTTATCAAGAAGACTGTGGACTAAGATTAGTGAAGTATATTGGAAGCAGAAAAGTGGAAGGACAGAACCACCTAAACTCTTTGACATTAAACATGAAGTTATAGAAGTTATCATTTTCCAGAGTGGTTGAACCAGCTTGCATTCCCACCAACAATGGAGGAGTGTTCCCCTTTCTCCACATCCACGCCAGCATCTGTTGTCACCTGAATTTTTGATCTTAGCCATTCTTACTGGTGTGAGGTGGAATCTCAGGGTTGTTTTAATCTGCATTTCCCTGATGATTAAGGATGTTGAACATTTTTTCAAGTGCTTCNGAACTAACTAGTACCCCCTGAGCTCATGTCTCTAGCTGCATATATAGAAGAGGATGGCCTAGTTGGCCATCATTGGGAAGAGAGGCCCCTTGGTCAAGCCGACTTTATATACCCCAGTACAGGGTAATGCCAGGGCCAAGATGTGGGAGCGGGTGGGTAGGGGAGCAGGGCCGGGAGGGGGAGGGTATAGGGAACTTTCTGGATAACACTTGAAATGTAAATGAAGAAAATATCTAATAAAAGTTGGAAAAAAATTATCATTTTCCCTGCTAACTTTTGTCTTCCTTTTCCCTGTCTTCCTCATTATGTCCTCATCCCTTCTTTTTGTAATGGTAATATACATTCTTTGTCATTGTATGTTGAAAGTATATAATTTGCTTTTTGATTTTAGAAGAGTTTACATTTAAAAGATTGTCTTAAGTCTTGGGAGATGCTGGGCAGTGGTGGCACATGCCTTTAATCCCAGCACTTGGGAGGCAGAGGCAGGTGGATTTCTGAGTTTGAGGAGAGCCTGGTCTACAGAGTGAGCTCCAGGACAGCCAGGACTACACAAAGAAACCCTGTTTCAAAAAAAAAAAAAAGTACCAAAAACCAAAAACCAAAAAACAAAAACCAAGTCTTGGGAGAGATTTTGAATTATTTAAGCAGCATTGAGACTGCAAAAACTATTTTGAGGGCTTTTAAAGTTGTACTAAATGCATTTTGTAATATGGCCATGAGACTCTGGGCACCAGGAAGATAAATATTTACATATTTTGTGGCATTTGAATACTTGGTCTTCAGTTGATGGTGCTATTTGGGAAGGTTTAGGAGGTATGCATTCTCACTCCATTTCTAGTTCTCTACTTCCTGTTTGCAGTTCAATATGTAAACTTTCAGCTTGTTGCTCAAGTCACCTGCTACCTCCACTTTCCCATCATGGACGCTAACCTATTGTAACACTAAGCCCAAACAAACTCTTTCCTCTATAAATTTCCTTGGTCAGGGTATTTTATCACAGCAGCTGAAAAGTTGCTAATACACCTTCCTAAGTCAGTGATCTACCCAACTCAATCCACAACCCAGTCACCGATGTCCTATTAAATTCAGTCCAATAACTCCCTGTCAATTTGGACAGTTTTCCTTATCAATGAAATTATTTTCTTCCCAATTCATTGAGTCCCTGTCTCACTCACAATCCAACAATAAGCCTTTGACATTTAATCAATAATCTCTCTCCCAGTTCTGTCAGTGAACATACTCCTATTTCATTCAGTCATACCCATCCCAACATAGTCAGTGATAATCTTCTCAAGTAAGTGTTTTCCTTCTGAGTTCAACTAGTGATCTACAATCCAATTCAAACAGTGATCCCCTTAATAATCCTCTGAGTATTCTTCTTCCTTATTAG
>LR749494.1:4299478-4416978 GCA_902729485.2 Mus minutoides | reverse complement strand
CCTAATTCAGGGAGTGATTATGTTCTCATATCAATTACTGATCTCCTTCCACTTCAGGGAGTGATTTTCTTTCCCATTTTATCATTGTTGTCTTTCTCAATTCAGTTATTAATCTCTTTATCAATTCAGCCAGGATTATTGCCAATTCACTGGATGACTTTCTTTCCAATTCTGTGAGTGGTCTTCCTAATTCATGGAATGTTCACTGTCCCACTTCACTGATCTCTTTCCCACTTCAGCACCTAATCCCCTCTGAAGTTCAGTGAGTGATCTCCTGCCCAAATAAGCCTCCCCTACATTGTATTTCTCTCAATGATCTCTTCAGTTCAAGAAGGGATTTTTCTCCCTTATTCTGTGAGTGATCTTTCCAATTCAGCTATCTGCTTGCCTATTTAGTCTGTATTATCTTTCAGTGAGCTATTTGCTTTCTGGTTCAGCCAGTAAGCCTCCCAATTCATTCAGTGATCATTTTCCTAGTTCATTGAGTGACATCCTTCCAAATTCAGTCATTGATCTCCTTCCAAGTTTGTCAGAGATCTTCTGAATTCAATAACCTTTTCCTCGTTTCCATCAGTGATCTCTGTGTCATTCCATTCATTTTCTCCTTCCCAGTGCATTCAGTTATTTCCTTCTTAATCCAATATGTGACTTTTCTAATTCAGGAAATAGTCACTGTCCCACTTCAGCCATCACTGCTCTTACTCCTGTGAATGACTTCTTTGAAATTCATTGAGGAATCTCCTTCCCAATTAAGCATTGTTTTTCCTACCACCTCAGCCAGTGATCTCCTTCCTCCCAATTCAGCAGGTGATCTTCTGGTTAATTCTATCTTATTGTCTGTTTCAATTCCTTCAATTTTCTCCTTCATAATACACTCAGCATTCTCCTCCAACTTCATTCAGAATTGTACTCTCCATTTTAGTCAGTGATCTCCTTCCCAACTCAATCAGTCAGATAACTCCTCCCCATTTCACTCAGTAACTTCCTCTCCAATGCTATGAAAGGTGTTCTTCTCAATTCAGACATTCTTGCCCCAATCCAGCCAATGATTCTCTTCAAAATTCAGTCTATTATTACTTCCCAGTCACTCACTGATCTCCTTTCTTATGTAATTAGTAGTTTCATTCCCACTTCAACCAGTGATCTTCCGACTTCCATGGTCTTCAGAATGATGGACACATTTCTGACTGGCTCAATGTCCTCCCCGTGATGCTTAGAAGGTTCCTTGGTTTTCTTTCTTACACTCAGGAGGCAGCACCAAGTGCTCTCTCAAGAAGCTAATTATCTTTCCATGCAAAATAAAATTGCTGGATTAACTGCAATGACTTTCTAGCCTCCCCTTCAACATGATATATAAGGAGCATGAAGACATACTATTTGGGTGGGACATTTGCCTCAACTCAACATGCTCATTCCAGATGGCCACATGCTACCTGAATATAAAACAAACTGTAACAGGAAACCTGGATTTAATTACAAGAAAAGAGTTTGCATGTAGCAAAAAGAATCTGGCATGAAAACAATCAGTCATCAATTTTCCAATCTCAAGAACAGAATGATCCTATAGCTGACATGAAGCATAAAGAATACAGTGAATGAAATGCTGGCAGTAATGTGTTAGAGCTCTTCTATGGTGCTGAAACTTCAGAGCATTTATTCTTTTCCCAATGTCAGCACTTCTTTTTCAATGCCCATATTTTTAACTTAACATTTGCTCATTGTTTACATCTGGAAAACAGGTGTACCTTGTCCTTGGCCCACTCTTGACTCTGTTTCTAGTCTTTTCCCATTCCTATCCTCATCCCTCAACTCCCCAGTGTCTTAAAACAATGTATTTTTCCAGTGCCTGATACTGTACCTGGAATATACTTCTCATTAGATGTTTGAAGAAAGCTGCATGGAATGGATAGTCATTCTTTTGCCGGACATGATAGATAGATAGATAGATAGATAGATAGATAGATAGATAGATAGAGCCTTTATCTGTTGCAGTAAACCTCCAACCCCAAAAAGCCTGGTCAAAAAAATCACAACTCAATTAATTAGAATACAAGCTACATGCCTAGATTGGTCAAATCTACCACTACACTACTCTATTTCCCATCTTTGAGATTCCTTATAACTTCTCATTTCTCCAAGCCAAGTGCTTCTACATCTTCCTTATCCACCTCCACCTCCTCCATTGTCCTCTCTCTTCCTCTCTCCCTTCTCCCCCAAACTTTTTAGCTCCACTTTCCCTCCTACTGACAATCACCAGCTCTAGCCTTTATTTCAAAAGATAAGGTGGGGGGAAAGTTCACAAGATACCTGTATATGTGATTCACTCCTTGTCTACAACCCCTCCAGAGAAAGCAATATTAATATAAAAATGCAAGACCAGCACAATCTACAACATTTAAACATTTAGCTCAGTTCTCAACCTTGTTGAAAAAGGCCATGATAAAAATTCTTGGACTAGGACACAGGAACAGCAGTACAGGCAGGGACAGGATTCTTCTGGTTTCCATATGCACCCTGGAGTTGACCTAGTACCACAACTATCCACACCCCAATCCTACTGAGAGAGAGCAGGTCTCTCAGGAGTGCTGACACATCTAAGATCACAGAGAGAGCTGGTCTCCCAAGAATGCTGAAACACCTAAGATTACAGCTATCCACACCCCAATCACTACCAGAGAGAGCTTTTCTCCCAAGAGTGCTGGCACACCTAAGACCACAGACTCACAGACTCACAGACTCACAGAGGCAGCAAAACCAGATAATACTAGGGAAGCAAGATGACTAGAGGCAAGCTCAAGAACATAAGCAACAGAAATGAAGGCTACTTGGCATCATCAGAACCTAGTTATCCCACCACAGCAAGCCCTAGATACCTTAACAAACCAAAAAAGCAGGATTCTATCACCTCTCATGATGGTGATTGAGGAATTTAAGGACATTAATAGCTCCTTTAAAGAAATACAAGAGAACAGAGGTAAACAGGTAGAAGGCCTTAAAGAGGAAATACCTAAGTTCCTTAAAGAAATATAGGAAACTGCAACCAACAGGTGAAGGAATTGAACAAAACCAATTAGGATCTAAAAATGGAAATAGAAACAATAAACAAATCACAAAGACAGACAACCCTGGAAATAGAAAATCTAGGAAAGGGATCAGGAGTCATAGATGCAAGCATTACCAACAAAATACAAGAGATAGAAGAGAGTATCACAGGCATAGAAGATATCATAGGAAACATTGACACAACAGTCAAAGAAAATGCAAAATGCAGAGAGCTCCTCACCCAAAACATCCAGAAAATCCAGGAAACAATGAAAAACAAAAAACAAAAAACAAAAAACAAAAATCAAAAAACAAACCTAAGGATAATAGGTATAGAAGAGAGTGAAGATTCACAAATTAAAAGGCCAGTAAATATCTTCAATGAAATTATACAAGAAAACTTCTTTAACCTAAAGAAAAAGATGACCATAAACATACAAGAAACCTACAGAACCACATATAGATTTTACCAGAAAGAAATTCCTCCCATCACATAATAATCAAAAAACCAAATGTATAAAACAAAGAAATAATATTAAAAGCAATAAGGGAAAAAGGTCAAGTAGTACATAAGGGCAAACCTATGAGAATTACAGAAGACTTTTCAAGAAAGACTATGAAACCAAGAAGATCCTGGGCAGATGTCATACAGACCCTAAAAAAACCACAAATTCCAGCCTAGTCTACTTATAACCAGCAAAACTCTCAATTACCAGAGATGGAGAAATTGAGATAGTCTATATAACAAAGCAAAATTTATACAACATCTTTCCATAAATCCAGGTCTACAAAGGACAATAGATGGAAAGCTCCAACACAAGGAGGGAAACTACACCCTAGAAAAAGCAAGAAAGTAATCTTTCAACAACTCTAAAAGAAGATAGCTACACATATAAAACCACCTCTAACAAGAAAACTAACAGGAAGCAACAATCACTATTCCTTAAAATCTCTTAACATTACTGGACTCAATTCCCCAATAAAATGACATAGACTAACAGACTGAACACAGAAACAGAACCCAGCATTTTGCTGCATACAGGAAATGTACCTCAGTGACAAAGACAGACAATACCTAAAAGTAAATGGCTGGAAAAAATATTTCAAGCAAATGATCCCAAGAAACAAGCTGCAGCAGCCATTTTAATATTGAATAAAATTGACTTTCAACTAAAAGTTATCAAAAAAGATAAGGAAGGACACTTCATACTCTTCAAAGGAAAAATCTACCAAGATGAACTCTCAACTCTGTACATCTGTGCTCCAAATGCAAGAGCACAGAAATTCATAAAAGAAATTTTACTAAAGCTCAAAACACACATTAGCACCTCACACAATAGTAGTGGGAGACTTCAACACCCCACTCTGAGCAATGAACAAATCAGGGAAAATGAAACTAAACAGAGACACAGTGAAACTAATAGAAGTTATTGACCAAATGTATTTAACAGATTATGCATAGAACATTTCATCCTAAAACAAAAGAGTATACATTCTTCTCAGCATCTCATGGTACCTTCATCAAATATGACCATATAATTGGTCACTAAACAGGCATCAACAAATGCAAGAAGATCGAAATAATCCCATGCATCCTATCAAAACACCACAGACTAAGGCTGGTCTTCAAACAAACAAACAAACAAACAAACAAACATAAGTAATAGAAAGCCCACATACACATGGAAGCTGAACAACACTCTGCTCAATGATAACTTGGTCAAGGAAGAAATAAATAAAGAAATTAAATACATTAAAGAAGTTAATGGAAATGAAGCCACAACATACACAAACTTATGGAACACAATGAAAGCAGCCCTAAGAGGAAAACTCATAGCTCAGAGTGCCTCCAAAAGGAAATTGGAGAGAGCATACACTAACAACTTAACAGTACACTTGAAAGCTGTAGAACATAAAGAAACAAATACACCCAAGTGGAGTAGATGTCAGGAAGTAACCTAAGTCAAGGTTGAAATTAACCAACAAGAAACAAAAAGAAGTATACAAAAAAAATCAACAAAACCAGAATCTGGTTCTTTGAGAAAATCAACTAGATAGATAAACCCTTAGCCAGACTAACAAATGGGCACAGAGACAATACCCAAATTAACAAAATAAGAAATGAAACAGGAGATATAACAACAGCAACCGAGAAAATCCAAAAAATCATCAGATCCTACTGTGAAAGCATATACTCAATAAAACTGGAAAATATGGATGAAATTGACAATTTTCTAGACAGATACCAGGTACCAGAGTTAAATCAGGATCAGATAAATCATTTAAACACTCCCATAACTGCTAAAGTAATAGAAGTAGTCATTAAAGGTATCCCAACCAAAGAAAGCCCAGGATCAGACAGGTTTAGTGCAGAATTCTATCATACCTTCAGAGAAGACCTAATACCACTACTCTTCAAATTATTATACAAAATAGAAACAGAAGGACCACTATCCAATTTATTTTATGAAGTCACAGTTAAGCTGATACCAAAACCACACAAAGACCCAACAAAGAGAGAGAACTTCAGACCAATTTCCTTTATGAGTTTTGATGCAAAAGTACTCAATAAAATTCTTGCAAACTGAATCCAAGAACACATCAATATGATCATTCACTACAATCAAGTAGGCTTCATCCCAGGTATGCAGAGATGGTTCAATATATGGAAATCCATCAACATAATCCACTACATAAACAAACTCAAAGAATAAAATCATTTCATTAGATGCTAAAAAAAAAATTTGACAAAATTCAACATTCCTTCATGTTAAAAGTCTTGGAAAGATCAAGAATTCAAAGCCCATACCTAAACATAGTAAAAGATTTATATAGTAAACATGTACACAACATCAAACTAAATAGAAAGAAACTTAAAGCAATCCCATTAGAGAAGATTGCCCATTCTATTCAATATAGTACTTGAAATTATAGCTAGAACAATTAGACAATGAAAGATCAGAGTGATACAAATTGGAAAGGAAGAAGTCAAAATATCACTATTTGCAGATGATAAGATAATATACTTAAGTGAACCCAATAATTTCACCAGAGCTGATAAACAATTTCAGTAAAATGGCTGGTTATAAAATTAATTCAAACAAATCAGTAGCCTTCCTCTTCTCAAAGAATAAACAAACTGAGAAGGAAATTAGGGAAACAACACCATTCATAATAGTCACAAGCAATATAAAATATCTTAGTGTGATTCTTACCAAATAAGTGAAAGATATGTACAACAAGAATTTCAAATCTCTGAAGAAAGAAATCAAAGATGACCTCAGAAGATAGAAAGATCTCCCATGCTCATAAATTGGTAATATTAATATAGCAAAAATAGCCATCTTGCCAAAGGCTTTCTACAGAGTCAATGTAATTCCCATCAAAATTCCAACTAAATTCTTCATAGAGTTAGAAAGAGCAACTCTCACATTCATTTGGAATAACAAAAAACCCAGGATAGCGAATGAACATTTGGGGAAAGCACCATTCCTGACTTTAACTGTATTACACATCAATAGTGATAAAAACTGTATGGTATTGGTAGAGTGACAGGCAGGAAGAGAACTGGAATATATTTGAAGACCCAAAAATGAATCCAGACACCTAGGATCACTTGATCTTTGACAAAGAAACTAAAACCATCCAGGGAAAAAAGCATTTTCAACAAATATTGCTGGTTCAACAGTGGTCAAAATATAGAAGGCAAATTAATCCATTCTTATCTACCTGTACAAATCTCAAATCCAAATGGATCAAGGACTTCCACATAAAACAAGATACACTGAAACTAATAGAAGTGGGCAAGATTCTCAAACACATGGGGACAGGGGAAAAGTTTCTGAACAAAACACAAATGACTTACTCTCTAAGATCAAGTATTGACAAATGGGACTTCATAAAATTGCAAAGCTTCTGTAAGGCAAAGGACACTGTCAATAGGACAAAATAGCAATCAATAGATTTGGAAAAGATATTTACCAATCCTATATCTGATAGAGACCTCAAGATGTTAGACTCCAGAGAACCAAATAACCCCATTACAAAATGGGGATCATAGCTAAATGGAGAATTCTCAAATGAGGAAACTCAAATGCCCAAGAAGCACTTAAAGAAATGTTCAACATCCTTACTTATCAGGGAAATGAAAATGAAAATAATCCTGCAATTTCACTTTATATCAGTCAGAATGGGTAAAACACTCAGGTGACAGCAGATGCTGTCAAGAATGTGGAGAAAGAGGGACAGACCTTCATTGCTGGTGGGATTGTAGTCTCATACAACCACTCTGGAAATCAGTCTTGTGATTCCTCAGAAAATTGGATATAGCGCTACCTGAGGACCCATCTATACCACTCCTGAGCATATACTCAAAAGATGCTCCAACATTTAACAAGGGTGTATGCTCCACTATGTTCATAGCAGCCTTATTTATAATAGTCAGAAGCTAGAAATAACCCAGATGTCCCTCAACAGAGGAATGGATACAAAAAAAAAATGTGGAACATTTACAGAATGAAGTACTACTCAGCCATTAAAAACAATGACTTCATAAAATTCTTAGGCAAATTGATGGAATTAGAAAATATCATCCTGAGTGAAATAACACAATCATTAAAGAAAATACATGGTATCTACTCACAGATAAGTGGATATTAGGAAAGAAGCTGGGAAAACCCATGATACAACTTACAGACCATATGAATGTCAAGAAGAACAACCAAAGTATGGATGCTTCAGTCCTTCTTAGAAGTGGGAACAAAATAATCACTTTATGTGAAGGGTTGGCAGGACTTGGGAGGAACAAAAGAGGGATAGAGGAATAAGAGGGGACAGAATCAGGTTTGGGAGGAGACAGGGGAGATGTACAGAGGGTCAGGAAATTGAACAGAGGTGTGTAGCAATGGGTGATGGGGAAATGGGAGTAGCCACTCAAGTCCCAGATGCCAGGAAAGCAATAGGCTTCCAGGACCCAATGTGGATGGCATTATCTGAAATATCCAACCAAGGGGAGTGAGAACATGTAGAGACCATATGTAGAGGTTAAGCATGGCCTCTGGTTGAGGAATAAGGCTACCCACCTTTCTCAAAATTTTAACCCGGAATTGCTGCTGTTTAAAGGAAATACAGGTACAAATAGTGTTGCAGAGACTGAAGAATAGGCCATCCAGAGACTGTCCCACCTGGGAGTTTATCCCATATACAGCCACCAAACCAAGACACTATTGCTGATGCCAAGAAGTATTTTCTGACATGTCGCCTGAGAAGTTCATCTAGAGTCCTACGATTGTTTTTATCACTCACAGTCTAGGCCACTCACAATCTTAATCAAAGACATTGTTCTGAAAATGTGGTCAGACAGGCATCTCACCACAGGAGGTCACTAAACTGATCTGTGCTTTCAAATACACAGGCTAGAAGCAACAGCAGTCATTGAGAAAAAGTGCTAGATTATTTACAAAATGCTTTGATTACACAGTACATATATTTTCCTCCAACTCAAGTATGGTTAACTTCACCCAAACACTGATAGCATTGTGTAAAAAGAAAAAGTCAGTAAGTGTTAAATTTAAGCCAGCACTAAATTCATTGGTTGGCCTTCGAAGGTATGTTTATATTGTATAACATCCATTATTATGGTTGATTTTAATGGAAACTTGCCACACAAATTAGATCACCAGAGAACCTCACCAGAAGTGTCCTGTTTCCTTGACTGATGTGGGGAGTTCTACATTGTCTGTTGGGGGCAACTCTGGTAGCTGCCCAGATACAACAGATTTGACAGAAGGAAAATTTTGCCTTTTGCTTGCTTCACTTTGCCTTTTTACAGGAGTTAATTAGAACCTGTTGGGGCTGGAGATGATCCCTAGGCTGTTATCAGATGCAGAGTATCCAAGCTTACATCTTATACTAGAAACCAGGAAAAATTATGGCTACCAGTGCCAGCTTAAGACGCTGAGGCAACAAGCCTCAAGGGTCAAGTAGCTGATGGGTTCTTAGCTACTGCTACTATTTTGAAGCTGACCTCACTCATGTGTGTGTGTGTGTGTGTGTGTGCGTGTGTGTGAGAAATCTTTATAGAAGTCAAATCTTCCTTGTGAGTAGAAGGTGCCAGGTTAAAGAAGCCAAAGTGTCCGTGTGTCCTTAATTCTGTATTTTACCAAGTAGAGGTATGTGGATGTGTTGAGAGCATTGCAGGTTAAGCACTAGGTAGAAGTGTATGGAGGTTGAGGAGGTGTGAGACAACTTGTTTAGAAATGAGTATTCTAGCTTGGATAGGAACTATCAGTGTAACTACTGTGCTGGGAAGCTAATGGATTATTATTTTTTTTTTTTTTTGGTTTTTCGAGACAGGGTTTCTCTGTATAGCTCTGGCTGTCCTGGAACTCACTCTGTAGACCAGGCTGGCCTCGAACTCAGAAATCCGCCTGCCTCTGCCTCCCGAGTGCTGGGATTAAAGGCGTGCGCCACCACGCCCGGCTGGATTATTTTTAATAAAGAGTTTGTTAGTTTAAACAAAACTAAGGAAGGCAGAGTAGTTTTCCAGCCATCCTATATTTGATCATTGTAAGGAGGTGGAATCTGTAATCTGCCTGAGCTATCTTCTATCAACAATTCCAATTTCTCCTTTTGCACATCTCACTAATGCTGCTGTTTAAGAAGTGGGCTTAGAATGAATCTGATTTGTTTACATCAACAGTTCCAACCTCTCCCTCACACACATATCATTAATGCTGCTGTGTTAATATCTCATCTCTCTACCTGGAGGAGTTTATAGGAAGAATGACTAAAGGGTACATACTAAAGAATACTACAATGGGGCTGGAGAGATGGCTCAGTAGTTAAGAGCACTAATTGGTCTTCCAGAATTCAATTCCCAACAACCACGTGTTGATTCACAACCATCTGTAACAGGGTCTGATGTGTCTGAAGAGAGCAATGGTGTACTCATATACATAAAATAAATAAATCTTTAGAAAAATGCTACATTGCCATTATCACTCTTAGCTGGGGAGGAGAATGGACTAGGAGAATAAACTAATTTTTAAATTCTATAATCAAGTTCTAGAAGTTTGGCTTTATCTGCCTTAAGGGTTTGTTAGAACAAAGAAATCTTATAAAGTGTAACAATACTGTTACAATTTCCTGGGTACAGATCCCTATTGTATATAGAATTAAATGCCTTTCAGCAGAAAAAAAAAAAAAAAGAAAAAAGAATGTTAAAGCTGAGAGACCTGTGAAAAGGGGTCTTTAAAGCTTTATCTACTTTAGGAATAGGTAAGGCTGTATTTATCCTGAACTAGAGACTGATGATATCTAAGAAATTTTTTCAGTTGCATAATAATTCACACAACTGACCAGACACTTAGCTGAACAGAGATAGCGAAGTATTGGGCTCAAGAGAGAAAGAATTGTTTTCAATTTTAATTAAATTTAGAATATTTATTATTTTAGATTATCAACAACATTATACTAAATCCAAAGTACAGAAAAATAATGAAGACAATACATCACTTGTTCTCATTTCCAAAGATTTTTATATTATAGAATACAATAAAGAAAAATAAATTCTAAGCAAGTAAGCCTTATCAAGCCCTCTCTCTACTAGTGAACATTAAGTTCAATGTTCATTAAAAACTAATACTTTTTTCTTCCATGTTTTATTAGGCCTAAAGAAATGTTTGTTAGACATTAGTTAAACTCTATATGTAGCAATGATTTTCCAAAATATTTAAGAATTAGAAATCTAAAAAGTTATCAGCAATGGCATCAATCAGCTGTGATTTGCTTTCTTTTTTTAATGTATTTTTTTCCAATTTTTATTAGATATTTTCTTCATTTACATTTCAAGTGTTATCCAGTAAGTTCCCTAGACCCTCCCCCATCCCCGCCCTGCTCCCCTACCCACCCGCTCCCACGTCTTGGCCCTGGCGTTCCCCTGTACTGGGGCATATAAAGTCTGCATGACCAAGGGGCCTCTCTTTCCAATGATGGCCAACTAGGCCATCTTCTGCTATATATGCAGCTAGAAACATGAGCTCTGGGGGTACTGGTTAGTTCATGTTATTCTCCCACCTATAGGGTTGAAGACCCCTTCAGCTCCTTAGGTACTTTCTCTAGCTCCTCCCTTGGGAGTCCTGTGTTCCATCTAATAGCTGACTGTGAGCATCCACTTCTGTGTTTGCCAGGCACTGGTATAGTCTCCCACGAGACAGCTATATCAGGGCCCTTTCAGCATTATCTTGTTGGCATATGCAATAGTGTCTATGTTTGGTGGCTGATTATGGGATGGATCCCCGGCAGCCACAGTCACTGGTTGGTCCATCCTTTTGTGGATATTAGCCCAGAAACCTAGACTACCCAAGATATAATTTACTAAACACATGAAACTCAAGAAGAATGAAGATCAAAATGTGGACACTTCGCCCCTTCCTAGAATTAAGAACAAAGCACACATTGAAGGAGTTACAGAGATCATGTGTGATTTGCTTTCTGAACAGTTCTGTTGATCACCAATAATAATCTTCTGTCTCTTCCTCTTCCTCCTGCTCCTCCTCCTCCTCCTCCTCCTCCTTCTTTTCCTCCTCCTCCTCTTCCTCTTCTTCCTCCTCCTCCTCTTTTATTTTTTTAATAAGTAGAATGTGACATCAAAATATGAAAGATATCCAGCCCCAAAAGTTTGGACCCTGAAAAGTGCTGTTCAAACTACTGATTTGAAATCCTCAAAATCTGTTCTCTAGTTTTATCATCTGACAGTGAGTGGTCTATTCAATATTTAATAGTATTTGTTGTACATTGTTCAAAAGGACTCTAGCTCTCCACACAAGTACAACCTCAATCTGGAAGCTGTATTGTGACACCATATCACTTAGACATAGATAGGGCATAAAGCCTTCCATCTGAGATTTGATAAAACTACTAAATCAAGGAAGTGAAATCTCAGGGGGGGGAACCCCTTTCATCAATACCCACTCTCAGACAAAGGTAAAGCAGACTCAGCTTTGGGAAATGAAAGAAAACAGAGTTTCCAATAAGGACTGGTTATAAGCATGAACGATCCTGGCATCCTTAGTCCCCCATTTTAATACTGCTACCAACAGATTCAAATCTGTACACATGACAATGTGGGAAAACGTCTCAAAATATAACATTTTAGGAAAAGAACATATTGACTGAGGATTGCTTCTACAGTTAACATAGATAAAAGACATGGATTTGGTGGCACCCTTACAAAGGAAAGCATGCACTGTTAATGCACTTTTGATGTCTCTCAACAAAAAGGCCATCAAGATAGAAAACAAGGAAGACGTTATACAAAACTCACCGGGACTTCCACAAATAATCAATTATCAAAGTGGCAGATCAGGTTAGTAGATATGCCGCGGCAAAGCCACTGGGTTTGAATTTGGCAATTTGCAAATTCTGCTGAGGGCTATACTGTGAGTGTTAGTATCCTAGCTGGCTTTATTCTATTACATCCATATTTATATACTAATCAGCATAAACAAGATTAACCTAGCTATAAGCTTAAAGAAATGGGAGCTAGAATCTTACTGCTGAGCTCTCTAAAGTAACTGATATTTAGGACACATCATGTTCTTTAAACATAACAGTAGCATAAATTTCATTCAGAAACGCTGTATTTATGTAGTCCTCCCAATAACCAGGAAGGATTTTAATTATGAAATATTACATCCTGACCACACCAAAAGTTCAAAACAAACAGAGAAATATTTTCAGGAAGGTTTAGTCACAAGGTGTGCACAGTTAAGACTGTGTTCTCATAACATTTTATTTTCTGCAAGTAAGGAAGTTTAGTTGAATTATTATTTTATTCCCTTGGTCAGAAAAATATTTGATAGTAATTACCAGTTATTTGTTTTAAAAGGATGGAGGAAAAAGTAAGCTAGTTTGTTAAGTTTCAGAATGAAGCACCATAATTTCAATATGCTCCAAACATTTTAGATTATAAAGCCTAAGTGACGCCTTTGGAGTAAATCATACTTTATAGTTGGTTCAATTCTGAAGTCTGCTTTGAACATCCCATGCTAATTAAACATTCCCTAATACAGAAAATTGTGCTAAAGAGTGCTGAGATTCTGCCCGTTGTTCCCATTGTCTGGTCCCATAATGCTTGTATGTCTTCCAAGAGAAAGAAAAGCCGTGTCTCAATACTAAACTTTGTAGTAACTTCCACTCAAGCTGTCCTCTCACTAAAGTACACAGTCCTTTATATTAGTGGTTCTTAAGCTGTGTGTCTCAACCCTTTAGGAGGCCAAATGCCTTTCACAGGAGTCACCAGGACTATCTGAAAACACAGATACTTACAACATGATTCATGAGGAATTGTATTAAAAGGCTGCAGCAAGGGCTTTCCCTGCCGGAACTTGTGAGGAAGCCATCTAGGGTCCCAGGTCGCTCAGAGACCAATCTGCACAGGTCAGCTCACAGACTGCAAAGGGTGAGTGAGCAAACTGCTGAGCAGTGCACCTTTTGGGACACACCCAAGCTTTGGGCTCTAGACATCCAACATCCAGGCACCCTCCCCGCCTGGCAGAGCTTTTCCTGCAGGAACTTGTGAGAGAGCCATCTTGGGTCCCAGGTCTCAGGGACCAGTCTGTGGAGGTGAGTGTGCAGATGGCAGGGGCAACACATCTTCTAGGACAGGCCCTATATAGGGTATTCAACTTTACCTAACAGGCAGGTCTGAACACCAAAACTCCGTGCACCTTCCCTGCAAGAGGAGATCTTCCCTGCAGAGACTACTTCGACCACTGAGATTCAGGAGAGAACTGGACTCCCAGGTCTGCTGACAGAGGCCAACAGAATCACAGGAGGAACAAGCTCCAGCTAGAGACAACTATAACAACCAACTCCAGAGAATACCAGATGGCGAAAGGCAAACGTAAGAATCTTAATAACAGAAACCAAGACCACTCACCTTCATCAGAACCCAGCACTCCCACTTCAGCCAGTCCTGAATACCCCAACACACCCGAAAAGGAATACTTGGATTTAAAATCATATCTCATGGTGCTGGTAGAGGACATTAAGAAGGACATTAAGAAGGACATGAATAACTCACTTAAAGAAATGCAGGAGAACACTGCAAAAGAGGTAAAAGCCCTTAAAGAGGAAACACAAAAATCCTTTAAAGAACTACAGGAAAACACAACCAAACATTTAATGGAACTGAACAAAACTATCCAGGACCTAAAAAGGGAAATAGAAATAATAAAGAAAACCCAAAGTGAGACAACTTTGAAGATAGAAACACTAGGAAAGAAATCAGGAACCATGGAACTGAACAAAACTATCCAGGACCTAAAAAGGGAAATAGAAATAATAAAGAAAACCCAAAGTGAGACAACTTTGGAGATAGAAACACTAGAAAAGAAATCAGGAACCATGGAACTGAACAAAACTATCCGGGACCTAAAAAGGGAAATAGAAATAATAAAGAAAACCCAAAGTGAGACAACTTTGGAGATAGAAACACTAGGAAAAAAATCAGGAACCATAGATGTGAGCATCAGCAACAGAATACAAGAGATGAAAGAGAGAATCTCAGGTGCAGAAGATTCCATAGAGAACATGGGCACAACAATCAAAGATATTGCAAAATGCAAAAAGATCCTAACTCAAAACATCCAGGAAATCCAGGACACAATGAGAAGACCAAACCTATAAATAATAGGAGTAGATGAAAAAGAAGATTTTCAACTTAAAGGGCCAGCAAATATCTTCAACAAAATAATAGAAGAAAACTTCCCAAACCTAAAGAAAGAGATGCCCATGAATATACAAGAAGCCTACAGAACATCAAATAGACTGGACCAGAAAAGAAATTCCTCCCGACACATAATAATCAAAACAACAAATGCACTAAATAAAGATAGAATATTAAAAGCAGTAAGGGAAAAAGGTCAAGTAACATATAAAGGCAGACCTATCAGAATTACACCAGACTTCTCACCTGAGTCTATGAAAGCCAGAAGATCCTGGACAGATGTTATACAGACCCTAATAGAACACAAATGTCAACCCAGGTTACTATATCCAGAAAAACTATCAATTAACATAGACGGAGAAATCAAAGTATTCCATGATAAAACCAAATTCACACAATATCTTTCCACGAATCCAGCCCTTCCAAGGATAATAAGGGGAAACCACCAAAACAAGGATGGAAACTACACCCTAGAAAAAACTAAAAAGTAATCCTTCAACAATCCTAAAAGAAGTCAGCCCCAAGAACAGAATCCCAACTTTAACAAGAAAAATAACAGGAAGCAACAACTACTTTTCTTTAATTTCTCTTAACATCAATGGACTCAATTCCCCAATAAAAAGACATAGACAACACCCTTCACAATAGTCACAAATACTATAAAATATCTTGGTGTGACTCTAACTAAGGAAGTGAAAGATCTGTATAACAAGAACTTCAAGTCTCTGAAGAATGAAATTGAAGAAGATCTCAGAAGATGGAAAGATCTCCCATGCTCATGGATTGGCAGGATTAATATAGTCAAAATGGCTATCCTGCCGAAAGCAATCTGCAGATTCAATGCAATCCCCATCAAAATCCCAACTCAATTTTTCACTGAGATAGAAAGGGCAGTTGGAAAATTCATCTGGAATAATAAAAAACCTAGGATAGCCAAAACCATTCTCAACAATAAAAGAACCTCTGGGGGAATCACCATGCCTGACATTAAGCTGTACTACAGAGCAATTGTGATAAAAACTGCATGGTACTGATACAGCAACATACAGATAGATCAATGGAATAGAATGGAAGACCCAGAAATGAATCCACACACCTATGGTCACTTGATCTTTGACAAGAGAGCAAAAACCATCCAGTGGAAAAAGGACAGCATTTTCAACAAATGGTGCTGGCACAACTGGCAGTTATCATGTAGAAGAATAGGAATTGACCCATTCTTATCCCCTTGTACAAAGCTTAAATCTAAGTGGATCAAAGACCTCCACATAAAACCAGAGACACTGAAATTTATAGAGGAGAAAGTAGGGAAAACCCTCAAAATTGTGGGCTCAGGGGAAAGATTCCTAAACAGAACAGCAATGGCCTGTTCGGTCAGATCAAGAATTGACAAATGGGACCTTATGAAATTTCAAAGCTTCTGTAATGCAAAAGACACAGTCAGCAAGACAAAAAGGCAACCAACAGATTGGGAAAGGATTTTTACCAATCCTAAATCTGATAGGGGACTAATATCCAACATCTAAAAAGAGCTAAAGAAGCTGGACTCCAGAAAAACGAATATCCCCATTAAAAAATGGGGTACAGAGCTAAACAAAGAATTCTCATCTGAGGAATTCCAAATGGCTGAAAACATCTGAAAAAATGTTCAACATCCTTAATCATCAGGGAAATGCAAATCAAAACAATACTGAGATTCCACCTCACACTAGTCAGAATGGCTAAGATCAAAAATTCAGGTGACAGCAGATGATGGCGAGGATGTACAGAAAGAGGAACACTCCTCCATTGCTGGTGGGATTGCAAGCTTGTACAACCACTCTGGAAGTCAGTCTGGCGTTTTCTCAGAAAATTGGACATAGTACTACTGGAAGATTCTGCAATACTTCTCCTGGGCATATACCCAGAAGATGTTCCAACTGGTAAAAAGGACACATGTTCCACTATGTTCATAGTAGCCTTATTTATAATAGCTAGAAGTTGGAAAGAACCCAGATGTCCCTCAACAGAGCAATGAATACAGAAAATGTGGTACATTTACACAATGGAGTACTATTCAGCTATTTAAAAAATGAATTTATGAAATTCTTGGGCAAATGGATGAATCTGGAGGACATAATCCTTAGTGAGGTAACCCAATCACAAAAGAAGTCATTGGACATGCACTCACTGATAAATGGATATTAGCCCAGAAACTTAGAATACCCAAGATACAATCTGCAAAACACAAGAAAATCAAGAAGGAAGACCAGCATGTGGAAACTTCATTCCTCCTTTGAATAGGAAACAAAATACCCATGTAAGGAGTTACAGAGACAAAGTTTAGAGCTAAGATGAAAGGATGGACCATAAAGAGACTACCCCACCGGGGATCCATCCTATAATCAGTCACTAAACTCAGACACTATTACATAGGACAGCAAGTGTTTACTGAAGGGACCCTGATATAGCTGACTCCCACAGAAGTGGATGCGCACAGTCATCCATAAGAGGGAGCACGGGGCCCACATTGGAGAAGCTAGAGATAGAACCCCAGGAGCTGAAGGGGTCTGCAACCCTAGAAGAGGAACAACAATATGAACTAATCAGAACCCCCAGAACTCTTGTCTCTAGCTCCATATGTAGCAGAAGATGGCCTAGTCGGCCATCATTGGAAAGAGAGGCCCCTTGGTACTGCAAACTTTATATGCCCCAATACAGGGGAACACCAGGGCCAAGAAGTGGGAGTGGGTGGGCAGGGGAGCAGGGAGTGGGAGGGGGAGGGGATTTTCGGGATAGCAGTTGAAAGTTAAATCAAGAAAATATCTAATAAAAAAAAAAAAGACATAGACTAATAGACTGGCTATACAAACAGGACCCAACGTTTTCCTGCTTACAGGAAATGCACCTTAGGGGAACAGACAGACACTACCTTAGGGTGAAAGGCTGGAAAACAGTTTTCCAAGCAAATGATCCGAAGAAAAAAGCTGGAGTAGCCATTCTAATATCGGATAAAATTGACTTTCAACCCAAAGTTTTAAAAAAAGACAAGGAGGGGCACTTCATACTCATCAAAGGTAAAATCAACCAAGATGAACTTTCAAGTCTGAATATCTATGCTCCAAATACAAGGGCAGCCACATTCATTAAAGAAGCTGTAGTAAAGCTCAAGGCACACATTGCACCTCACACAATAATAGTGGGAGACTTCAACTCCCCACTCTTACCAATGGACAGATCCTGGAAACAGAAACTAAACAGAGACACATGGACACTAACAGAAGTCATGAAACAAATGGATTTAACAGATATCTACAGAACATTTTATCCAAAAATAAAAGGATATACCTTCTTCTCAGCGCCACATGGTACCTCTTCCAAAATTGACCATATAATTGGTCACGAAACAGGCCTCCACATGGAGAAGCTAGAGAAAGTACCCCAGGAGCTGAAGGGGTCTACAACCCTATAGGTGAAACAACAATATGAACTAACCAGAACCCACAAAGCTTATATCTCTAGCTGCATATGTAGCAGAAGATGGCCTAGTCTGCCATCATTGGGAAGAGAGGCCCCTTGATATTGCAAACTTTATATGCTCCAGTAAGGGGAATGCCAGGAACAAGAATTGGGAGTGGGTGGGTAAGAGAGCAGGGCGGGGGCATGGTATAGAGAACTTTCAGAATAGCATTTGAAATATAAATTAAGAAAATATATAATAAAAAAAAAAAGAATAAGACAGGAACTAGGCTGCAAGGTTACTGTAGTCCACTTGTGGAATAGTGGCCTATATCCCGAAAAATTCAATGAACTACTGGAGTAAATCAAACAGGTGTGATGAGAGGATAAATTATCATTTCTGTCTCCAAGTTTATTGCTATTCCTTGAATTCTAGAGAATGTTGTATTGAAGACAGAAAGATCAAAGAAGAGAGTTCAAGGAAGAAATGATAAAAGCAGAAAATAATCCTTCCCTCATTTCAGTCTATCAAGGACAGTTTATAAAGCATGTGATAAATCCCATGAGAGTAAGGAGGGCTACAGATGATGGCTGTTAAATAAACAATGAAGAAAATAGAGAATGTTTGATGTCTGAAGACAAGAGAGAAGGATTTTGAGGTTATGTTGGGTCTAACAAGATCATCACTGATTCATAGCACAACTACTGTTCCTAAAAGGAACATTCCAGAGACTGACAAAGCACAAAGAATCTCAACTCCAGCCCTATGCTCTAAAGTGCCATGATTTTGTTGTTGTTATAATTATTGGTTTTGACCCTGGCCAATTTTTATCTAAAAACAATTGTGAAGATTTAGCTTACAAATAGGAATCTTTATTTAGCATTTGAAAAATTTACTTGAACCATAAATTCATGTTGAACAAGTTTAGCAGTGATTAAATAGTGTGGTAGGTGTTTGATCAGCACTCTGTCTCTTACAAAATAGGAAACTATGACTTTGTATAAGTGACCTATATGATGCCATACACATAGGTAGTTGATGATGCTCAAAACTATACCAATCCCACTTCAAAGCCTGTAACTTTAATCACTGTATTCCTATGTATTTGTTAAGTAAAACTTCTTGGTAGTTTATATTCTTTGACAGTATAAAAAATGTTTGTTAGGAGATTCCACAGACAGTTATTTTAAATGTTGAAATGCCATGTCTGCTGTTAGAGTAGATAGATAGCTCTGATGTGAATTTTCTAAATAATTCAAAACTGAGATCTAGACCATATATATAACATAACAGCATTTTTCTGTGTATATAGGTGTACACTACACTATACAAGATTTAAAGCTACTTAATGAAACAGCATCTTCAGCTTCTTCTCTTTGTACGTAAAAGAAACTTGCATAAGCAACAGATATTACAAGATACTAAGAAGTTTCTCATGCTCCAGTACCATGTCTCTGGGTTAGTTTAAAGAAATGCAGATGTTCCAAAGAACTGTATTTTGGAGGGGAGTTGACTATCTGATCACAGGTAGGAAGACTCTTTTTAGAGCCCCTCCAGAGAAGATTTGATTCCATGTTAGGATGTGATCATACACTAATATGAAGTTACAGCAATCATCAAGGGACTAGATAACACATACATGTGTATGTATGTATGTATGTATGTATGTGTGTATGTATGTATGTGTGTATGTATGTATGTTTGGGGCAATGGGCTATGCACTGACAGCCTGATCTCCAGTCGAGCTGAGGTTTTGAACCCCAGTGGGTCCTGATGGATGGTAATTTCCACCTACATGGGACCAAAGGCATTCGATCATGTCTCCTGGACCCCTGGCTCCTGTCGATGTTACTGCTCCCATAATCTCCACAGGAGAGGCATGTGGCTACCAGTCATGTAGACAATGTCCCAAGCTTCTGGCATTCTAGCTAGACTCCTCCCCACCTAGTTACCTAGCAATAGCAAGATAGCCAAGTCTACTATAAGAGGGGCTGCTTGGCCCTACCTCACTCTCTCTAAGCTTTTACCTCTCTTATTCTCTAGCCTTTCTTCTCTCTCTCTCTCTCTCTCTCTCTCTCTCTCTCTCTCTCTCTCTCTCTGTCTCCCCTTCTCTCCATGTGGCCATGGCCAGCCTCCTCTCCTCTCTACCTTCTCTCCTTTCTCCCTGACTTTCTACAATAAAGCTCTAAAACCATAGACTGTCTCTGTTCATCAAGGCCCACCTTGCTTGAACGATGGGATAGGCTTTCTCCTTTTTTTAAAATCTTTTTTTCCAATTTTTTTATTAGATATTTTCTTAATTTACATTTCAAATGCTATTCCAAAAGTCTCCTCCCCCCTCCCTGCTCCCCTGCCCACTCACTCCCACTTCTTGGCCCTGGCGTTCCCCTGTATCAGGGCATATAAAGATTGCAGTACCAAGGGGCCTCTCTTCCCAATGATGGCTGACTAGGCCATCTTCTGCTACATATGGAGCTAGAGACACGAGTTCTGGGGGTTCTGGTAATGAGCATCTAACCTCCTGCCAGAAGCCTTCCTACTCTGCAGCCACGGACTGGACTAAGGACTCTTACCTGTGTGAGAACCACCCAGCATCGCCTCTTCCTCTGCTCTCTTCCCTCTCAGCTCCTCCACCATATCCAGTGTGGGATGCCAGAGACTGATAACCTGGTACCTGGGGCTGCCTCTTGTCCACAAACCGCCATGTGGGGCCAGTGGCTTAACACAGCCAGATGCCCACCCGGGGCCTCGTGGAAAGTGTGTGCAGTCCTCCTGTGTCAGCCCACCCAGAGCACTGGAACTCTGGCAGAACAGGAGCACTCTTCCACTCTCTTCTTTCCCCAACACCCATGGCCCTGCATGTATGTATGTATATTAGAAGTTTTCAATAGATCTATTTATAATTCTTAATTTTTCTCATTCTCCACATCCTCACCAGAATCTGCTGTCACCTGAGTTTTGATCTTAGCCATTCTGACTTGTGTGAGATGGGATCTCAAGGTTCTTTTGATTTGTATTTCCCTGATAAGTAAGGATGTTGAATATTTCTTTAGGTGCTTCTCAGCCACTAAATATTCTGAGAATTGTTTGTTTAGCTCTATACCCCATTTTTAATAGGGTTATTTGTTTCTCTAGAATCTAACTTCTTGAGTTCTTTGTATATATTGGATATTATCCCTCTATCAGATATAGGATTGGTAAAGATGTTTCCCCACACTGTTGTTTATCATTTTGTACTATTGACAGTGTCCTTTGCCTTACAGAAGCTTTGTAATTTTTTGAGGTCCCATTTGTCAATTCTTGATCTTAGAGCATAAGCCATTGGTGTTCTGTTCAGGAATTTTTCCCCTGTGCCCATGTGTTCAATGGTTTTCTTCACTTTCTCCTCTATTAGTTTCAGTATCTCTTGTTTTATGTGGAGGTCCTTGATCCACTTGGACTTGAGCTCTGTATAGGGAGATAAGAATGGATCGATTTGCATTCTCCTACATGGTGACCTCCAGGTGAACCAGCACCATTTGTTGAAAATGCTGTCTTTTTTCCACTGGATGGTTTTAGCTTCTTTGTCAAAGATCAGATGGCCATAGGTCTGTGGTTTCATTTTGGGGTCTTTAATTCTATTCCATTTATCTCCCTGCCTGTCTCCTTACAAATACCATACAGTTTTTATGACTATTGCTCTGTAATACAGCTTGAGGTCGGGGATAGTGATTCCCCCAGATGTTCTTTAATTATTGAGAATAGCTTTTGTTCTCCTGGCTTTTTTGTTATTCCAAATGTATTTGCAAATTGCTCATTCTATCTCTATGAAGAATTGAGTTGGAATTTTGATGGGGATTGCATTGAATCCATAGATTGCTTTCGGTATTATGGCCATTTTACTATATTAATCCTGCCAATTCATGAGCATGGAAGATCTTTCCATCTTCTGAGATCTTTGATTTCTTTCTTCAGAGACTTGAAGTTTCTGTCATACAGATTTTTTACTTGCTTGATGATGACAGATGCTGGAAAGGATGTGGAGAAAGAAAAACACTCCTCCATTGCTGGTGGGATTGCAATCTGGTAAAACCACTCTGGAAATCAGTTTGGCAGTTCCTTAGAAAATTGGACTTAGTATTATTACCTGAGGAGCCAGCTATACCACTCCTGGGTATATACCCAAAAGATACTCCAATATATTACAAAGACACATGCTCCACTCTGTTCATAGCAGCGTGATTTATTTTTTTTCCAATTTTTTATTAGATATTTTCTTAATTTACATTTCAAATGCTATTCCTAAAGTCCCCTCCCCCCTCCCCCCTCCCTGCTCCCCTGCCCACCCACTCCCACTTCTTGGCCCTGGCTTTCCCCTGTATTGGGGCATATAAAGATTGCAGTACCAAGGGGCCTCTCTTCCCAATGATGGCCGACTAGGCCATCTTCTGCTACTTATGGAGCTAGAGACACGAGTTCTGGGGGTTCTGGTTAGTTCATATTGTTGATCCTCTTCTAGGGTTGCAGACCCCTTCAGCTCCTGGGGTTCTATCTCTAGCTTCTCCATTGTAGGCCCTCTGTTCCATCTTATAGATGATTATGAGCATCCACTTCTGTACGAGACAGCTATATCAGGATCCCTTAAGTAGGCACTAGCTGTCCTATGCCATAGTGTCTGAGTTTAATGACTGATTATGGGATGCATCCCCCCTGATGGGGTAGTCTCTGTATGGTCCATCCTTTCATCTTAGCTCTAAACTTTGTCTCTGTAACTCCTTTCATGGGTATTTTGTTTCCTATTCACAGAGGAATGAAGTATCCACGCGCTGGTCTTCCTTCTTGATTTTCTTGTGTTTTGCAAATTGTATCTTGGGTATTCTAAGTTTCTGGACTAATATCCATTTATCAGTGAGTGCATATCCAATGACTTCTTTTGTGATTGGGTTACCTCACTAAGGATTATATCCTCCAGATACATCCATTTGCCCAAGAATTTCATAAATTCGTTTTTTTTTTAATAGCAGAATAGTACTCCATTGTGTAAATGTACCACATTTTCTGTATCCATTCCTCTGTTGAGGGACATCTGGGTACTTTCCAGCTCCTGGCTATTATTAATAATGAGCAGCCTGATTTATAATAGCCAGAAACTGGAAAGAACTCAGGTGTCATTCAACAGAGGAATGGATACAGAAAATGTGGTACATTTATTTACACCGTGGAATACTACTCAGCTATTAAAAACAATGACTTCATGAAATTCTTAGGCAAATGAATGGAACTAGAAAATATCATCCTGAATGAGGTAACCCAATCACAAAAGAGCATATGTGGTATGCGCTCACTGATAAGTAGATATTAGGCCAAAAGTTCAGAATACCCAAAATACAAATAATGTCTTAGCTAGAGGTGGGGCTTTGCTTCTACATTCCTCCTTCATGCTGAGAATTTTTTCAGAGTTGAGCTTGCATAAGTCTTGTGCATGCTCTCATACCCACTAGGAATTCACATGTGGAACTGTACTGTTATGTCTAGAAAACATTGTTTTCTTGTAGTCATTCACCACTTATGATTCTTACAATCTTTATAACTGACTCGTCTTCCACAATGACTCCTAGGCTCACTGGACCTTAGGAGGAGGAGGTATAATATTTAGCTAAGAAGTTATTTGCAACTGCTTCTGAGAGAGGAAATAGCTGTTTTCTGTAAGGGTGAGGCACCTAGTGACTTTCCCATGCTCCCCTGAAGGCTCCACTTTCAAAAAAATATGAGTATGGCAAACTTTACTTGATGGGATAAGAGAAGAACATAAAGTTGGGTGGGTAGGGAAGGGGTTATATCTGGAAAGAGTGGTGAGAAAAGACAAAAGTGATCAAAGTACAGTGTATAAAATTCTCAAGAGACTAATAAAAACTGATAGAAAAAATACTAGTTAAAAATATAGCCTTTTTCATAAAATAGCTAGCAAAATTTTCCTGGGACGCTCAAGTCAACTTAAAAGAGGAATCTAGAGAAACTGGGGGATTTTTGTGATCACTAGAATGTATGGGTAAGTGTTATGGATGATTTCTTTGACAGCCAACATTTGTCTAGATGTTTAGTTTTAGTTCTCAATCCAGTCTCTTTGTTTGTGATAGCCCAGGTAACACATTGCTTGAAATGTGTAGTGAAAAGAGAGGAGAAATTTTAATAACTTTAATTAAGCCTGAACAGCTCTTCATACTTACACCCAGTGTGCACATATGTTGGAGTTTTACACTATTTCCTTTTCATGAGAGTCACTTATTAATTTGGGAACAGACTTGTTCTAAATAACTTTTGGCAATTTCACATCATAATGAGTACTTTCTAAACACTATAGCACTGTATTTTCAGTTGGCCTATGAAAAGCATGCCAAAGCATGCATTTGTCCCCAGTAAAATGTCACGTGTTTGCATCTTTCCTAAGGTAAAAAGAAAAGAAAAATTTGGATGACTGCCACGTGTCTTTAGAACTATGTGCCATATTTGAAACTATTTTAAAACTCAGTAAAACTCTGTAATTGAACATATAAGTTAGTGAAAAGTACATGTGTTTTGCAAAAAGCCTACCCACAAATGAAAAACTTGTTTCGAGACACCAATTCATTGTGGCAAAAAGAGGCTCAAGACTTCTATTTCCTTGATTCATTGTGAATAATTTTTAGTTTTAGTTTCTATCGCAAAATAATTGGTAGCTCCAGCAAGGGAGGCAAGAACTTTAAAAGTGATCTCTTGCTGCCAGTAGATACATCAACAATCAGTGTGAATGAAGAAGAAAACTGACTGCAGACCTATGAAGTGACCACAAAAATCAGAAGAGTTTGAGAATAATGATGATGTGTGTATATTCTAACCTTCCATGTGTTAAAGCACCACAGGGGTTATATCTCAGGTAGAGGAGACTCCAGCTTTTCAGTATCCTGGCTGTCATTTCTCTAAATGGATGTCTGCTTATGTCAGGATTTCTGTGTGCAGAAAAAGTATATAGAAGAAAAAGGCTGCAGCCAGACATGGTGGCTCATGACTTTAACACCAACACTTGAAAAACTGAGACAGGCAGGTAGATCTCTATGAGTTTGAATCCAACCCAGGGCTACATAATGATACCTTTGTCCCAAGGAAAACAAACAAACAAACAAAAACTAGCTCCTTTTGACTGGGCAGTGGTGGCACACGATGTTAATCCCAGAATTTGGGAGGCAGAGGCAGGCAGACTTTTGAGATCGAGGCCAGTCTGGTCTACAGAGTGAGTTCCAGGACAGCCAGGGCTGTACAGAGAAACTCTGTCTCGAACCCCCCACCAAAAAAAGGCAGGTCAGGACAGCTCAGCTGGGTTCTGAGTAGACAAGGTTGGCATATTGTCAGAAAGACCATAAAGGTAATGCACTCTAGAGCATTAGGTCTTTTAAGAAGCCCTCATTTGCCAAGATGTTCACCTACAGAAATGCAGTAGTGATGGCAATAGCTGCAACCCCCTGTGTCTGTAGCAAGGAGCACCCTTAGGATATCCATGCCTGTCAAACTTGGGGTAGAGGCACAAGTGTCACTAATAGAATGAAGTGAGTGACTGACACTTCATGTTTTGGACCCCCTGTTAACATCACAACAAAATATTCAATGTAATGTATAATGAAGTAAAAATTGAAAAAGAAACCAAATGACTAATCCAAAAAAATAAATAAATAAAAATGGTGAAAGCACTAGAAAAAAAGCAGTGACCATGAATTTCTTTGAGTCATTTTAAGAAAGACAGCTAACATGTTTTCCATGTTTTTCTAGTATCACTTTCTTTCTTTTAACTCCTATTTCTTATTTTTAGATTAAATTTATTTCTTGAACTACACTTCAAAAGCCATTCCAAGGATTGTGTTCCTGTTAAGATTAATTTCCCTGTTAAGATTAATATTAAATTATCAGTGCTCCATTCTGAGAAATTTACTGTGAGTCCAAAAGGAGATGAGTAAAATCAAATTTGTAGCAAGTATCTTTATCAGCTCAGCATCTCTCCAACCAGTAAAACTGAGCTTATTAGTTGAAACTTCAGAGACATTGCAACATATGAAAATCAACATTGTGGTGAAGACAATTACATACTATCCAATAATGAAATTTCTGAAATAGAAAATCTGAGAGCCAAGTGAGTAAAGCAGTCACAGAGAGTGTGAGTTAACATAGTAGATTCAAGATTTGTATAGAGAACTGCACATTAAATTTCCTACCAGCATCTCAGCCAGCAAAAACAGGCCTCAACAGGCACATGGCCAATAACTTTTTGAAAATCACTTTAACATCCCTAGTCATCAGGGAAATGCAAATTAAAATTACTTGAGATACCATTTCAGCCCATTCAGCACAACCATCACGAATAAATCTCACTGCAGATGCTGGAGAAGATATAAGGAGATAGGAACCCTTATTCACTGCAGGTAGGTGTACAAGTTAATATAGTCATTGTGGAAGTCAATTTATAAGGCCCTTCAAAACATTAAAAAATATATACCTGCCAAATGATCATGTATTCAACCCCTGAGAATATATATATATCCAGAGAACTTTGTATTCTACTATAGAGATATTTACATATACATGTTTATTTCTGCTCTGTTTACAAAGAAAGCAAATGGAACAAACTTACATATCAATCAACAAATGAATAAATAATGAAATGTGGTACCCATATAAATAGGGTATCCTTTATTTATTAAAAAAAAATGAAATCTTCAGGGAAATAGATAGACTTAGATTAAATAATATTAAGCACAGTCACACAATCTCAGGAAAAAATATCCATTCTTTCTCATATGTGGATTCTAGGCTATACTGTATACTTGTTTATATGAAAAGCTGTAAATGTGAATATAGAGTACCATTTAGAAAGAAAACCAAGACATGCTATTTGGTGATGAGCAAACACATACTTGGATTTGATGATGATGATGATGATGATGATGATAGTGGTAGTGATAATGATGCAGAAGAATACTATGATTTAGAGAACCTCCAGAAATCAAACACTTCATCTTCACTTTCCAAAGAAGTTCGATCCTTGAAGGAGAAACTATGTAAGTTTCATAGCAGAATATTTAGCATTAAAGGGTTTATCACATACCAACTGCTTCAGATGTGATTGCTGAGTTTAGAAAGTTCATCTTCTCCCTTTCTAGTCCTGGATAAGAATACTTGTCCTAAGCCTGCCATGGGTAGTGTTATCCTGCTGCAGACTGAACTCAGTTGTTTCCTCAACCCGCAGGAGAACCAGGGTCCTGGTACACAAATGGACAAGGAGTCAGCTAAAAGTGACAAATAGACACTGACACAGAGAAAGTGTTGTATCTGAATGTAATTTCTCAAAAGGAACATCAGATTTATATTACAGAAGAAAAAGAAGCTAGGAACATTGAAGTTATCTTATGCATAGTGACACAAAACAGAGAAATGTATATGTAAAGACTAGTAGGAACTAGGCAGTGTTTACAACAGAGATAAGATCAGCCCTATTTAAAATCAGCTATTCACAGGAGCCAGGTGAAAGGGCTAATATGCCCAGGTGCAATTCTGGTCTATTGTTAAACCCACCACCAGGGGTCTCTTTGTAAATACCTAATTATGTTATTCCTCTGAAAAACATGCACCAAGGAAGTTCCATTCTACTAACTGTTCTAACCCTTTCATGAATAATACAATACTCCAGTTCCTCCTTAAACCACAGCCCACCTTCTTTCTACTATTATGTAGTGCAGGCTGCCATTCATGTCTGTAATGAGAATTCTAAGTTTACTTTTAAAACTAGGAGATTTCTAGCTCCTATCCAGTAAAATACCACAAGAAAGCATGCAAGACCCTCCACATTATTGCAGGGACAAATCTGGTTATGGGGCACCAGAGCCTCTCCAGGAGACAACTCTCCATGAAACTTTTTGCCTCGAGGCGGCGGCCAAGCTTTTGGACTTGCCACGCAGACTTCACTGGAGTAGATGTGACACTATCCAGCACAGAGTAAGGGCGGAAGCATACGTGCTGGAGTCGAGTGATATTGGACTACAACTCAAGGATTCTTGACTTTCAAACCTGCTGACTTAGATACTTGGCTTCATTCTGTCACCTTATATCTACGTAGTTAATAGTCAGAGATTTCCAGAAAATTATCTCTTTTCTACCTATTATCTATCTAACCATCATCTGTCTGTCTGTCTGTCTGTCTGTCTATATACCCATCCTGATTGTCAATTTGATACAACTTAGCATCACCATGTAACCCCAAGAAGTTGACATATTTTTATGGGATTTCATATAAATTGCTTAATCTTGGAGCACCTCAAATCCTATCTTTGTAAAAATAGGACTGACTCCTCAAAAAACTATTGGATTTTAATTGTAAATAACAACCCTGCCCCAGATTCCACCCAGTAAGGAGGCCTCCATCAAGCAGTGGCTATCCACTATATCTGAGACAGTTGTATATTGAGGTTCTTATAGGTGTCAATTTCCATAATGCCCGTGTTTTGTTTTGTCACCTAACCCTTACATCAACCCTATGAAGTGCCTTAACTTCTGTTTTATGGTTGCATAAACTGGGGCTTAGTGAGTCATACCTTGCTCCATAGTTACCCAGACAGTAAAGTGTTGTGCTAATATTTAAACCAGATGTTCTGACCCCAGGGTGAGCTCTTCACTCTCATATTGTGCTAGATTTCCTCAAGCTATAAGTCACAGAAAATATATTAAAGTTAATTAGCCCCACCATTATTACTTGACTTCTAGCATTACAATATCATTACTCTTTACTGTTTTTATTATAAATGCAAAATATTTCAGCTATGTTATTCATTAAGTAGATTTTCATGAGGCAGCCTGGAAACCTAACTGCCATTTATAATAGTGTTTTGAAATGTGGTCTGAATTTTGAACAACTAACCTAAAAGTAATTTTAAATGGTAATTCCAACTTTGAAAATGTCTTCTTGTATTAACAATATTAGTTTTTAGTCATTTAATTAAAAATGTTTAAAAGGTTTTAAGAACCTATTTACCCTTAGTCCTGGGACTAACCTCTAATAACATGGACACAGAATCATAGGTATTCACTCAAGTAAACAGATCTTCAAATTGAACCAGACTTTTGAGTTAGGACAAACAAGAACAGATCTGTGAATTATGTCTTCATAAATGCAGGGCACATTTAATCTATCCCTGTGTACAATGGCAGGTACACTGGGTCTCCTCTATTCTCATTTCTACATGAAATCTCCAATGTTTTTTTTTTTTTAAGTCTCACAAAAGTCTATCTATTAAAGCCTTGCTTCCCAGGTAGGTACTACTGTGAGACATAACTGCAAAGGGCTCTAGTAGAAGGTTTTATGAAGATGTGTTCTTGAAGGGAATTGTGTAACCTCACCTTTTTCTTCATTATCTTTTGTTTTCCCTGGTCGTGAAGTAAGCAACTTGTTTCAACACACTCAAAACAACAATGTCCATCAATCACAGGCTGTGAGACAAAAATAGATCCTTTCTCCTGATAAACTGTCTATGCTATAGTAACATAAAGGTAACCCGGACTACTACTCACTGTATCTTTCAGGGCAACATCACAGGCACGCAGATCCTGGTTACAAAAGGACCTCAGTTTGATTTCTAAACTGGTGAATTATGAGCTGTGTAACCCTGAACATTCCAAGGTTTTAGCATTGTAAAACTATATGCTTTGCTAGTAAAATGTGCAATTACTAAAAGTAAACAACGAAATTAAAATTGAACAAGGCCTGAGACTGGGGATTTCAAACATGCATGGACATCCCTGACTGCTTTCTTGAGTTTAAGTTGAATTATCATTGTGTTTCCACCATATCTTGATGGGAAGATGGTGAT
Organism: Mus minutoides; assembly: GCA_902729485.2. NCBI lineage: Eukaryota > Metazoa > Chordata > Mammalia > Rodentia > Muridae > Mus > Mus minutoides. The sequence goes on along the minus strand of LR749494.1, from coordinate 4,386,902 downwards.
GGGAAGTGGTTTAATATAAAAATTCTTTGGAGTAGGCCAGCAAAAATGGCTTAATAAATCTAAGCTGTTTTGTTTTACTACACATTCCCTCTAGACAACATCACTAGCTGAGATGACAACAAGGATTAATCTTCGGTGACATTTGTTCTCTATACCAAATACCTCAAAATATATCTGATCTGTATTCTTCCTGCAAATAGATAACAAAAATATTAAACAGGCTCCCTCCTTCCCACTCTCCTCTTACTATGGAGATCAAGCTGGATATGAACTCTCAGTATTAGGATTAAAATTATGCACAGTCATGCCCAGCTAAACAAGCCCTTTGATATGAGTCTTATTCTTCTTATGCCATCATTACCCACTTTTCATCTGTTTTCCATGGAATTTCTAAATGGGATGAAGATAAAGGAAAGAAGAATGGCACCAAGGACTTGAGTATGAATAATTAAGAAACAAGTACATGAAGCAAAAAGGTTGGTATATTCATTTGTCTTTGAGGGCCTCCAGTGGAGGAACTAGAGAAAATACCTAAGGAGCTGAAGGGGTTTGTAACCCTATAGGAGGAACAGCAATATGAACTAACCAGTACCCCCTGAGCTCTTGTCTCTAGCTGCATATGTAGCAGAAGATGACCTAGTCAGCCATCATTGGGAGAAGAGGTCATGCAAAGATTATATGCCCCAGTACAGGGGAATGCCAGGGCCAGGAAGTGGGAGTGGGTGGGTTGGGGAGCAGGGTGGGGGGGTATAGAGGACTTTTGGGATAGCATTTAAAATGTAAATGAAGAAGATATTTAATGAAAAATTGTAAAAAAAAATCAGAGATATCTATCAAACAAACCTCTTACCATTTGGAGGGTATAAGAAATAAAGGGGGCATATGATCTTCACAATACCAAGGGCCTCTCCTCCCATTGATGGCCGACTAGGCCATTCTCTGTTACATATGCAACTAGAGACACAGCTCTGGTGGGTACTGGTTAGTTCATATCATTGTTCATATGTCCCAGTAGAGGGGAATGTCAGGGCCAGGAAGCTGGAGTGGGTGGGTTGGGGAGTAGGGCAGGGGGAGGGTATAGGGGCTTTGGGGATAGCATTTGAAATGTAAATGAAGAAAATATCTAATAAAAAAGAAATAAAGGGGGTATTTTGATGGCAAAAAATAAAAGCAAAGTAACATATAAAGGGAGACCTATTAGAATTACACCCAACTTCTCAACAGAGAGTCTAAAAGCCAGAAGGGCCTGGGCAGATGTCTTATAGTTTTTAAGAGATCATAAATGCCAGCCCAGACAACTATGCGCAGCAAAACTTTCAAACACCATAGATGGATAAAACAAGATATTTCATGACAAAACCAAATTTAAACAATATATTTCTATTAATCATGACCTACAGAGGATAATAGAAGGAAAACTCCAACACAAGAAAGGAAACCACACCCAAGAAAACTTAAGAAAATGATAATTCTACCACAGCAAAACCAAAAGAAGAGAAACACACACACACACACACACACACACACACACACACTGACAAACAGTACCAACAACATGAAAATAACAGGAACTAACAATCATTGATCATTAATATATATCAACATCAGTGGACTTGATTCCACCAATAAAAAGACACATGTCAACAGAGGGGATGTGAAAACAGGTTCCATCATTCTGCTACACACAAGAAACACACCTCAGTAACAAAGATAGGATTACCTCAGAGTAAAGGGCTAGAACTAGGTGTTCAAAAAAAGGACTCAAAAAACAAGCATGAGTACCCAGTGTAATATCTAATAAAATAAATATTCAACTAAAAGTAATCAAAAGAGATACATTTTATACTCACTAAATAAAAGAATCCAGCAAGAAGACATCTTAATTCTGAATATCTATGCACCAAATGCAAGGGCATTGACATTCATAAAAAAAAAATTACTGAAGTTTAAATTTTATATCAAATCCCACACATTAATAGTGGGAAACTTCAACACCCCACTCTCACCAACTGCAAAGTCATCGAGACAGAAGCCAAACAGAGAAATAATGACATTAACAAAGGTTATGAATAAAACGAACCTAACAGATATCTACAGAACAGCCCAGCCCAACCAAAAAGAATATACCTTTTTCCCAGCACCTCATGGAACCTTCTCCAAAATTGGCCATATACATAGTCACAAAGCAAGTCTCAACAAATAGAAAAAGATTTTAAATAATTCCTTGTATCCTATCACACCAGTATGGATTAAAGTTGGACTTCAACAACAAAAGAAACAACAAAAAGCCTACATACTCATGAAAACAAAACAACTCTCTACTCAATAATCACCGGGTCAGGGAAAAATAAAGAAATTAAAGACTTTCTTGAATTCAATTAAAATGAAGACACAACATACCCAAATTTATGGGATACAATGAACATAGTACTAAAAGGAAAGTTTATAGCACTAAATGCCTTCATAAGGAAATTGGAATGTTCTCATACTAATGATTTAAAAGTACACCTGAAATCTCTAGGAAATAAAGATGTCAACATACCCAAAAGGAGTAGATGGCACAAAATGATCAAACTGTTGGCTGAACTAAATTGCTTAAAAACAAAGACAAAAATAGACATAATAAAACCAAGAGTTGTTCTTTGAAATCAATCAAGATAGACAAATCTTTAGCCAAATTAGCTAAAAGGCAGAGAGACAGTAGCCAAATTAACAAAATCAGGAATGAAAAGGGAGACATTAACAACAAACAGTAAGTAAATTGAAAGAGTCATCAGGTCTCAATTCAAATGTTCTTACTCCACAAAACTGGAAAACCTAAATGAAATGGATGATTTTCTAGACGTATATCACTTACTAAAGTTAAATCAAGATCAGATAAACTATCTAAAAAATGTCCCATAACCCTTAAGGAAATGGAAGCAGTCATTAAAAGTCTCCCATTCAAAAAAAAAAAAAATGCCCATAACTAGATGTCTTTATCAGAGAATTCTACAAGCTGTTCAAAGAAGAGCTACTCCCAATATTCCTCAAACGATTCTATAAAATATAAATAGAAGAAACACATTCCATGAGGCCATAGTTGCTCTGATACCTAAACCACACAAAGACTCAGCAACTTCGGACTAATCTCCCTTATGAACACTGATGCAAAAATAATCAAAACCTAATACAAGAACACATCAAAGACATCATCCATCCTGATCAAGTAGGCTTCATCCCAGGGATGGGGGGGGGGGTTCAATATATGAAAATCCATCAGTATAATCTACCATATAAACAAGCTGAAAGAAAAAAACCCACATCAGCATCTTATTACATGCTGAAAAGGCCTTTGGTTATATCCAACATTCCTTCATGTTAAGCCGGGGATCCATCCCATAATCAGCCTAACCAAGCAACTGAAAGATCTGTATGACAAAAACTTTAAGTTGCTAAAGAAAGAAATTGAGAAATATATGAAATGATGGAAAGATCTACCTTGCTCGTAGACTGATAAGATTAATGTAGTAAAAATGGCCATCTTACCAAAGGCAGTATACAAATTCAATGAAATTCCCATCAAAATTCCAACATAATTCTTTACAGACCTTGTTTCACTTCATATGGAAAAACAAAGAAACACAGGATAGCTAAAACTATCCTGAAAAATAAAAGAACTTCTGGAGGAATTGCCATTCCTGACCTCAAGCTGTACTATAGAGCAATCGTGGTTAAAAATTACATAAATTGATATAGAAAAAGATAAGTTAATCTATGGAATCAAATCAAAGACCCCAAAATAAACCCACATAATCCCTTCAAGCACTTGATTTTTGACAAAGAATCCAAAAACATACAATGGGAAAGGGAAAGATCTTCAACAAATTGTACTGCTTTAACTGGATGTATGCACATAGAAGAATGCAAATAGATTCATATTTATTACTCTAACACACAAGTAAAAGTGGATCAAAGACTTCAATGTAAAAGCATATACACTAAATCTCATTGAACAGCAAGTAGGGAAGTCTTGAACTCATTAGTACAGGAGACAACTTCCTGAATAAAGCACCAATGGTTCAGGCACCAGAATTAAAATTGATAAATGGGACCTCAGGAAACTGAAAAGCAAAGAATACTGTCAGTACGAGAAAATGACAGCTTACAGAATGGAAAATGGTCTTCATCAACCCTACATCAGCAGATAGCTAATATCCAAAATACATAAAGAACTCAAAAAGTTAGACACTAACAATCAAAATAAACCAATTTAAAAATTGGGTATAGCAAGGAGCTGAAGGGGTCTGCAACCAAATAGGTGGAAGAACAATATGAACTAACCAGTACCCCCAGAGCTCGTGTCTCTAGCTGCATATGTAGCAGAAGATGGCCTAGTGGGCCATCATTGGGAAGAGAGGCCCATTGATCTTGCAAACTTTATATGCCCCAGTACGGGGGAACGCCAGGGCCAAGAAGTGGGAGTGGGCAGGTAAGGGAGCAGGGTGTGTGTGGGGGGGAGGTATAGGGAACTTTCGGGATAGCATTTGAAATGTAAATAAAGAAAATATCTAATAAAAATTTTTTTAAAGAAAAAGAAATTGGGTATAGACTTAAACAGAATTCTCAACAGAGGAATCTTGAATGTCTGAGAAACACTTAGGGAAATGTTAACAACCGTAGTCATCAAGGGAATGCAAATCAAAATGACTATGAAAATCCACCTTATACCAATCAGCATGGCTAAGAACAAAAACTCATGTGACATCACATGCTGGTGAGGATGTGGAGCAAGGGGAACACTCCCCCATTGCTGGTGGGACTGCAAACATAGCAACCAATCTGGACATCATTTGGCAGATTCTCAGAAAATTGGGAATAGCTCTACCTCAAGATCAATTATACCACTCCTGGACATATACTCAAAATATGCTGCCCCATTCCACAAAGACACTTACTCAACTACATAGCAGCTTTCTTTGTAATAGCCAGAAACTGGAAACAACCCACATGTCCCTCAACTGAAGAACGGATAAGAAAAATGTGGTTTATGTATACAATGGAATACTGCTCAACTTTTGAAAGGAAGGGAGGGAGGCAATATTTGGAATGTAAATAAATAAAACAATTTTTAAAAACCAAGGACATCATGAATTTTGCAGGCAAATGAACTAAACTAGAAAATTTCATCCTGAGTGAAGTAACCCAGACCTATAAAGACATGCATGGTATGTACTCACTTATAAGTAGATAATAACCACAAAGAACAGGAAAATCAATCATACAACAATCCACAGTCCAACAACAACAACAAAAACCAAATAGTAAGAAAGACCCAAGGGAAGATGATTGAATCTTTCCTCAGAAGGGGAAATAAAATAGATATTGGAGATGGATAGTGGGAGAGAACTGGGTGGGAGAGGGGAGAGGAATGGGAGTGGACAAGGGAGGGGATCAGTTATAGGGAGAACAGAAGAGAGAGAAAGAAAATCAGAGATGGGGAGGTATCTCTGGAGCATGCCAGAGACCTGGGACAGGATGGGGAAAACCCCAAAGATTCTATGGGGATGATTCTACCTCAGACTCACACCCTAAAAGGGCCACCTCCTATAGCCAGGCAGGACTCCCAATGGAAGGATAACGACAGGAACATCTCCACAAAGCTTTCAACCTAAAACTTGTCCTGAATACAAGATGTACAGGGACAAAATTGGAGCAGAGATGTAGGTAATTGCCAACCAATAACTTGCCTAAACTGAGACCCTTCCCATGGGCAAGAACCAATTCCTGACCCTATTAACGATACTCTGTTATGCTTACAAATAGAATCCTGGCATAACTGTCCTAGGAGAGGCTCCACCCTGCCGCTGATGGAAACAGATGCAGAAACCCACAACCAACCCTTTGATGGACCTTGGGGAGTCTTTGGAAGATTTGGGGGAAGGATTGAGGAACTCAAAGAGGACAGGGATTCCATAAGAAAACCAACAGAGTCAACTAACCTGAACCTTTTGGGACTCCCAGAGACTGAACCACCAAACATAGACCTGACATTAGCTCCCATCACCACTACCACCCTGCATATATGTGGCAGATGGGTAGATTGGTATTCCTATGGGTCCCCTAACAACTGGTGCAGGGGCAATCCCTAAATCTGTTTCCTGGCTTTGGATCCTGTTCCCCTAACAGGACTTCCTTGTCTGGTCTCAGTGGGAGAGGAAGTTCCTAGTCCTGCAGAGACCTGAGCTGCTATGGTTGAGTGATACCCAGGGGGTTGTCCCTCTTCCCCAGGAAGATGGGGAGGGGAGAGTGGGGGGAGAAGCTGTGGGAGAAGGGCTCTGGGAGAAGTGGAATGGCTATTGGGATATTAAATAAATAAATAAATAAATACAATGTAATGAAAACCTTTTAATACACAATTAGTCATTCTCAATACTGAGAAGAAACATGAAGTTTATGTCAACATCAGAGCCTTTTACTGCATGTCAATCATGAAAACTTTTAGGATAGAACACAATGAACATTGATATATCTTATTATGACATGGTAGACTCTATTTTAAAGACTTTATACCTGTGCTTGTGTAACTTTAGACACTGTCCCACATGGAAAATTGATAATAACAGGCACTCTCTCAGCAATGTGACAGGTGACTACAGAAAGCAACAAGAAGCTAGAAAGATGTTCTCCTTCCTTTAGACACAGGGCTTTCAGGACAACTCATGACATCTCTTCTCTGAAAATTCATTTAAAGCCAGAATTTTACTTCTTTTAGTGTCATCATTATCTCATAGCTGAATAAAAGTTTTGTAGGATAAGTGGGTTAAAATGGATTTTGATTCATTGCAGTACCAAATTTTAAAGAGATGTAAAGTTCATGCATCATTATGTTAAGCATAGTCAGCAAAAGGTAGTGAGATAGAGATCTCTGACTTAAGGTTAACTAGGGGAGGGGTGGTGGTGGAAGGGTATCTCTCAATCCCTTCAAGGAAAGTTGGATGAGCTCTCATTCTAATGTACCAATGGGACAAAATAAGCATGTTATTATGCAATATGTTTTCCTGAATATTTTGTCTTTTGTATAAAATTAACTAAATATAACTTGGGTAAATATAACTTGGGACTATGTCCAATACTTAGCATTCCAATAAATGTTAGAGGAAAGTTAATGGATAAGGGTGTGAGTGGATAGGTATGCATAAAATGTGCACTGCTTTAAAATCATGTGCACATGATGCTAAGAGTGATATTAAGATAGAGGTTTTCTATATATTGAAAATAATACATTAGCAAGAAAAACTAAAGGAAGCTCATTAATTGCTGCTCAAGTCCTATGGCTTTGGTCCAATAGAGCAAAAACTTCCCCATGGTGTTCTTTTAAAATATTGCTTTGGGGGTGGTGGCACAGAGAGATGGCTCAGCAGATAAGAACACTGATTGCTCTTCCAGAGGTCCTGAGTTCCATTTCTAGCAACCACATGGTGGCTCAAAACCATCCGTAATAGGATCTGATACTCTCTTCTGAAGGCAGCTACAGTACATTCCTACACATGAAATAAAATAAATAATAATGAAAAATATTGCTTTGGATATCTTTTCCTTCATTGTTCTATGTACCTTTTCAATTTACATGAGATTGTCTTTAACTTAAAAACTGTAATGAATTGCATAGAAATTGATTTATTAACATATATTAATTTCTTATCTGGTCTTATTCTTTCTACCTTATTCCCCCCTTATACTAAATTTAAAAACCCTGTAACTTTTCTCATCATTAATCACTACACATCCACTTTGGAATTAGGAAGAATATAAAACATATGCTTCCCTAAGCTTTTATAGGTAAGCATTTTTGGTAGCTTTAGAATTTTGTATATCTGATTACTATTCCCCTAGCACAATGAAATAAATGCAGGTATCAATTTTTAGAAGTCTGATAAAAGAAAGTAGAGTAAATCTTCTTTAATTATATAACATTTTTCTTTAAGTTAGAATCAGGAAAGAATTGACCAGCATCTATTTATTTTCCTGAATACTAAATATTGAAAATGCAGAGCCATTCTGAGTTCTCATTAAATAAACATTTATTATAATTGCATCATCATATTAAACATTGTGTTTTTCAACCCACTAATCAAATTTCTTCATTTCCTCCATCTTCATTGCTGTAATTCCGAGATGAATTCATATGTTATATACCTTGCATAAACAATGTTCAAAATAGCATCACTTTACTTCACATTCAATATGCTTCAGCTCCTTTACAATACTAATGGTAATTGTTACCCTTAAGAGTAACAATTGTACTCAGCAGTACGATGATGCCCCCATAGCATCATCTGAAGATTTTACAATATCTCTTACCACACTTTTTTACTCTGCCTCTTAGAAACATTTCATGTAGATCCCATTTTGTAGATGTTGGGGTTGAGGTACCAAAAATAAGGAATCATTTCTCTTCCTCCTTTCAAACACTTCAAAAGATAATGCTCAGGAGTTGAAGCTGAAAGAAGGCAAACATTTGGTAGTCATGATGAAATACTGTCTATGTGAGGAGCCTGAACATGTAATGCATATTCAATGGCTACTAATGATATAGGAGAGCTCTTGGTGCATCAAACAATCTGTGTAATTAGCAAGTGCTTCTTTCTCGGTATGTCTTGGATCTAGACAAGAAAGATTAGTGTGCAGCAGATTGCAGACCACTAAGTTTGTAGTCTCAGGTTCTGTCTCTTGAGTTGTTCATTTCTCATCCTCTCCCAAAGACCATGATAAATAACATAGGTTTTAAGGAACATCGGTAGGTCATGTTCATAAATTTCCTGGATTTAAAAGGCTTGAAAACATTAAAACATAACAAGTTTCTTCAACATAGAATTTTTTAAAAGCCTTATTATACCATTGTTAATTTCCAGAAGACACCACATCTTCCAAGTATTTAACAATAACACTTTTCTATCACACAAGGGAATTAGCAGAGAAAATGTAATTAATGCAAAATTAGCTCTAGAGATCCCTCTCAGTGAATTATAGTTAACTTTTAAATCCTCCCATTGCCAATGATATGAAAAAGAATTGCTGTTAATTGTTTCTTTGAAGAGTGTAATGGTTGAGCAAACACTTATATTTCACTCATCATGACTTTCCTACGTAGTAAAGATCTAGGCTTTCCTACTTGTTTGGGAAAATTTGAACAGATTCGAACCTTCTCAAAGATGTGCTATTTGATGATAGAGGGCCAGGCTAGAATCTTGTCCATATGATTGCAAGAAACTTCAGAACAGCAAAGAGTGCTGTTTTCTCCCTACTTGGAACATTTCTGGCTACCTCACAGTTTCCTTCAACAGCTTGCATCTATAGGAAAAGAAAATGTCTGTGAGCCAGCCCCCTACCTCAGATCATTCATTTCATGGGCACCTATTCAGGGTGGTGAAGGTTGTTACTATGCCATGTGTAGCCATAGCTGTCATCCCAAACATTCTGCATTCCTTGTAAGTGCCCATCCTGCCCCATGACAACCAAACTTGCCATCCTCAAATATCTGTTAGAGTACAGAGAATGTTTGATCCCCAAACTTTCATTCAGTACATCACTGACAGTATCTCTACATATTAGAACTATTCCTAGAAGTCTCTAGAAATTTACAACCCAACGTTGTCATCTGGAGATAATGAATAGACTCACAGCCCAATTAACAGTAGGAAATTTAATCCTGGTTCTATAAACCTATCTAATATCCATTGCTGGACAAGTCATAGACCCTAAATAGCATCTACAACTGCCATTTTCTAAACCATAAATATATGTAGCTCTCAAGCCTCATCAAAGAATCTTCTCTTTGCAGCAGAAAGAGACTATTTCAGAAATCTACAACTGGGCCGGGCGTGGTGGTGCACACCTTTAATCCCAGCACTCAGGAGGCAGAGGCAGGCGGATTTCTGAGTTCGAGGCCAGCCTGGTCTACAAAGTGAGTTCCAGGACAGCCAGGGCTATACAGAGAAACCCTGTCTCGAAAAAAAAAATCTACAACTGGATGAAATGCAAAACTAAGTGACTGTAGGATATGTGACTCTAACTGATACATCCACAATGCAATGCCTTATACTCAAGGCTCAGGGGATATCTCAGAAGAGATACTTAAAGAAATTGTAGGAGCCCCAGGACTTGGACAATTTTTGACATAGTATCTTCTAGACATGGAAAGGAAGCTGCACCTATGAAATTTCAATAACATGGTCACCTAAACAAGTGCTTCATAATTGCAATGCCAGATGAACTGTCAACGGGAATGGGAAAAATTTTACATGGCCGTACAATGGAGAGCTACAGACAAATTGCTGTGGAGAGGGGAAAAGATAGTTTTCTCCAGGATATTGCTCTCTGATAGGTTATCCAATTCCATGTGGTCAGCCCTCAACATATGTCTATATGTGTTACACTAAATGAACTCAGTAGGATATATATATATATATATATATGGGGGTGGGGGTGGGGGTGTTTTGTGTGTGTGTGTGTGTGTGTGTGTGTGTGTGTGTCTGTTGGTGTGTGTATACATAAACCAATAAAAATCAATGAAGAAATTATAATGAATTTGAAAGGATGATGGAGTAAAGGGGACATGGGAAGAGGTGGAGGGGAGAGAAGTAGTGATGAAATAATGTAAATGTAGTACTCATATATTAAATTCTTAAAAAGTAAAATTTTAAATAAAAATAAGTTTAGTGCCTATTTATCTCTTAACTAACAACAAATGATTTTTTTTCATAAGAACTTCAAGTAAAAGAAATTATGGTCAGACAGAATAACAACAGCAAAGTTATTAACACTAACAGCCTGGACCAACAGTGAAGGTGTAGTACTTTCTTATTAAAGGGTCAGGTGAAATTTTCAGTCTTGTTTTATGGTTGTGACCTCACATGAGACTTGATAATAAATAGCAAAATTCTCTCAGAGAAGGAGGAAAACATTCCTGAACTGCAGATGTCCTCAGCAGGGACGGACTCTGGAAAGGAGTGAACTGGTTCTCTGAAAGAATGGATTTTGTCAAACATGTGTCCTGTGTTTGAAAGCCACACAGATTCCTGTGGTTGTTGTCATGAAAGCTCAAACAAACTGGAGGTGAGCAGGTCTGTTAGAAATCTGGCTGATATAAAAGATTGCCTCTGTTACAGAAGTAGCAGGAAGTTGACTTCTCACTATGTTCCTACCCTACTATTAGTGATGCTTTTATTACACAGGCCAGAGAGAAGAATTTTTGTCATGTTTTAAGAACTGGTGAGATGAATAGATGATTAAGATATTCAGAGATATTTTATCTGTCCTTATCTGAAAACTGGGCTGTTTATACAGTCTGAGATGAGTTTAACAGCTTCTCTGGTCAGAGTGTTAATTTGGGTCTAAGTCTTAGAGTTTTCTGACTAGTAATCATGAACTTTGTACTAAAAAATTTTGCATATTGGGGGTTTAAAACATCAAAAATCTAACCATGGGGTGTGGTCTACCTCACAGGCCATAGATGAATTTTGTTTATCAATAATTGGATCACTGTGTCTCAAGATCATGGGCCATTGAAATTAATGTCTAATCAACAAAGTCCATATACCCAAACACACACTCATCTGTTGTCCTAAGAAAATTAAGTTCTGTCATAAAAGGATCATGGATACTTTCCATGATAAGAGTTGGGTGTCTCTTACATTTGGCCATCCATATATTCCACAGAGTTAACAAAGGCCCCTTTTACTTCACTGCATATATAGAAAGTGTCACTCCAATTTGTGCAGTAGAAAATTAACTTATGTGAAATTCTGGATGAAAGGGCTTCCAAGCACACTTCCAAAATGATTGATCCAAGACTATGATCATTATACAAGAGACTCTTATAAACCCTTCCAGGGCCGCCCCCTCCATCTTCCTTCTGAGCCCAGCACAGGCCACTAAGGGCTCCAGAGTGCTCTCCACACTGCAGGACCTCCAGATCAGCTTGGGATCATGGGTGAATGTAATGCAACATCAGCTCCAAAGAATCTCAGAGAGTCTTGTGCCAGCAGAACCAGGAACGAAGGAATTCCGCGCTGACCAGAGGCTGGGATCCATTCAGGTCAGGGCCAGACCCGCCATCTTCTGCATGAACCAGGCCACAGGACACCAAGCACACGAAGGACCTCCAGATCACCTGAGAGCACGTGGGCAATAGAAGAAACAAAGCTTCTTGGTCAGGGGCCCATTGGGCCTTCATCCTCAGCCAGGAGGCGAAGCTAAGACCCAGACCCCTGGGCACCTTCCTTGACAGAGGAGAGTCAGCCTACAGGGAGGGGTCTGACCCCAGGACTCAGGAGGTGGATCAGAGCTCCAGACTACTGGACACCTGCCCTACAAGAGGAGAGCTTGCCTGCAGAGAGTGCTCTGACCACTGGAACTCAGGTGAGAGTTGACTCCCAGGAGTGCTGACAGAGGCTAACAGAATCACAGGAGGATCAAGCTCCAGCCAGAGACAGCTTGAACATTAACACAAGAGATATCCAGAGGGCGAAATGCAAACATAAGAATCTTACTAACAGAAACCAAGAACACTGTGCATCATTAGAACCCAGTACGCCCACCACAAAGAGTCCTGAATACCCCAAAACATCTGAAAAGCAAGAGGTGGATTGAAAAATCATCTCATGATGGTGGTAGAAGATTTTAAGAAGGACATTAATAACTCACATAAAGAAATATAGGAGAACACAGATAAACAGGTAGAAGCCCTTAAAGAGGAAGCACAAAAATCCCTCAAGGAATTATAGAAAAACACTGCTAAACAGGTAGAAGTCCTTAAAGAACTACAGGCAAAAACTGCTAAACAGGTAGAAGAAACACAAAAATCCCTTAAAGAACTACAGGGATACACAATCAAACATGGGATGGAATTGAACAAAACATCCAAAATCTAAAAATGGAAGTAGATACAATAAAGAAAACCCAAAGAGAGACAACTCTGGAGATAGAAACTCTAGGAAAGAAATCATGAACCATAAATGTGAGCATCAGGAAAAGAATACAAGATGGAACAGAGAATCTCAGGTGTAGAGGATTCCATAGGGAACATGGACACAACAATCAAAGAAAATACAAAATGCAAAAAGATCCTAACTCAAAACATCCAGGAAATCAAGGGCACAATGAGAAGACCGAACCTATGGATAATAGGGGTAGATGAGAATGAAGATTTTCAATTTAAAGGGCCAGCAAATATCTTCAACAAAATTATAGAAGAAAACTTCCCATAACTAAAAAAAGAGATACCCATGAACATATAAGAAGCCTATAGAACTCCAAATAGACTGGACCAGAAAAGAAATTCCTCCTGTCACATAATAATCAAAACACCAAATGCACAAAACTAAGAAAGACTATTAAAAGCAGTAAGGGGAAAAGGTCAAGTAACATATAATGGCAGGCCTATTAGAATTACTCCAGGCTGCTCACCAGACAATACGAAAGCCAGAAGAACTGGACAGATGTTATACAGACAATAAGAGAACATAAATGTCAGCCCAGGCTACTATACCCAGCAAAACTCTCAATTACCATAGATGGAGAAACCAAAGTATTCCAGGACAAAACCAAATTCAAAAAATAACTTTTCACAAATCCAACCCTTCAAAGGATAATAAAAGGGAAACACCAACACAAAGATGGAAACTAAACCCTAGAAAAAGCAAGAAAGTAATCCTTTAACAAAACTAAAAGAAGACAGCCACATGAACAGATTCCCAAATTTAACAACAAAAATGACAAGAATAAACGATTACTTTTTTCTGATTTCTCTTAACAACAATGGACTCAATTCCCCAATAAAAAGACATAGACTAACAGTCTGGCTACAGAAACAGGACCAAACATTTTGCTGCTTACAGGAAACCCAACTCAGGTATGAAGACAGACACTACCTCAGAGTGAAAGGCTGGAAAACAATTTTCAAAGCAAATAGTCAGAAGAAACAAGCTGGGGTAGCCATTCTAATATCGAATAAAATTGACTTCCAACAAAAAGTTATCAAAAAAGACTAGGAGGGGCACTTCATACCTATCAAAGGTAAAATCTACCAAGATCAACTCTCAATTCTAAATATCTATGCTCCAAATGCAAGAGCAGCCACATTCATTAAAGAAACTTTAGTGAAACTCAAAGCACACATTGCACCTCACAGAATAATAATGGGAGACTTCAACACCCCATTCTCACCAATGGACAGATTCTGGAAACAGAAACTAAACAGAGACACATTGAAACTAACAGAAGTTATGAAACAAATGGATTTAATAGATATCTACAGAACATTTTATCCTAAAACAAAAGAATATAACTTTTTCTCGGCACCTTAAGGTACCTGCTCCAAAATTGACCATATAATTGGTCACAGAACAGGCCTCCACAGATAAAAATCTATTGAAATTATGCCCTGCATCCTATCAGATCATCATGGACTAAGGCTGATCTTCAATAACAGCATAAATAATAGAAAGCCAACATTCATGTGGAAACTGAACAACACTCTATTCAATGATACTTTGGTCAAGGAAGAAATAAAGAAAGAAATTAAAGACTTTCTAGAGTTTAATGAAAATGAAGTCACAACATACCCAAACTTATGGGACACAATGAAGGCAGTCCTAAGAGAAAAACTCATAGCCCTGAGTACCTCCAAAAAGAAACTAGAGAGAGCATACACTAGCAGTCTGAAAGCACACCTAGAAGCTGTAGAATGAAAGGAAGTAAATTCACCCAAGAAGAGTAGATGGCAGGAAATAATCAAACATAGGGCTGACAACATCCAAGTGGAAACAAAAAGAACTATTCAAAGAATCAACCAAACCAGGAGCTGCTTCTTTGGGAAAATCAACAAGAGAGTTAAACACTTACCCAGACTAACTAGAGGGCATAGGAACAGTATCCTAATTAACAAAATCAGAAATAAAAAAAGAGACATAACAACAGATCCTGAGGAAATCTTAAACATCATGAGATCCTACTACAAAAGGCTATACTCAGCAAAACTGGAAAACCTGGATGAAATGGAAAACTTCTGAGACAGATACCAGGTACCAAAGTTAAATCGGGATCAGATTAATGATCTTAACAGTCCCATTTTCCCTAAAGAAATGGAAGCACTCATCAATAGTCTCCCAACCAAAAAAAAAAGCCCAGGACCAGATGAGTTCAGTGGAGAGTTCTATCAGACCTTCAAAGAAGACCTAATTCCAACTCTCCTCAAACTATTCCACAAATTGAAGGTACTCTGCCCAATTCATTCTATGAAGCCACAGTTACTCTGATACCTAAACTACACAAAGATCCAACAAAGAAAGAGAACTTTAATTCCCTTATGAATATCGATGCAAAAATACCCAATAAAAATCTCACAAACGGAATCCAAGAACACATCAAAACAATCATCCATTATGACCAAGTTGGCTTCATCCCAGGGATGCAGAGATGGTTTAATATATGGAAATCCATCAATGTAATTCTCTATATAAACAAACTCAAAGACAAAAATCACATGATCATCTCATTAGATGCTGAGAAAGCATTTGACAAAATCCAACTTCATGAGAAAAATTATGGAAAGATCTTGAATTCAAGGCCCATACCTAAACATAATAAAAGCAATCTACACTAAACCAGTAGCCAACATCAAAGTAAATGGAGAGAAGCTGGAAGCAATCCCACTAAAATCAGGGACTAGATGAGGCTGCCCACTTTCTCTCTACCTATTCAATACTGTTAATAAGACAAAAAGGCCACCAACAGATTGGGAAAGAATTCTTACCAATCCTAAATCTGATAGGGGACTAATATCCAATATATACAAAAAACTCAAGAAGCTGAACTCCAGTAATTCAATTAACCCCATTTAAAAATGTGGTACAGAGATAAACAAAGAACTCTCAACTGAGGAATACAGAATGGCTGAGAAGCACCTGAAAAAATGTTCAACATTCTTAATCATCAGGGAAATGCAAATCAAAACAAGCTTGAGATTCCACTTCACACCAGTCAGGATGGCTAAGATCAAAAATTCAGGTGACAGCAGATGCTGGCAAGGATGTGGAGAAAGAGGAACACTCCTCCATTGCTGGTGTAATTGCAAGCTTGAACAACCACTCTGGAAATCCGTCTGGCAGTTCCTCAGAAAATTGGACATAGTACTACAGGTAGATCCAGCAATACCTCTCCTGGGCATATATGGGAAGATTTTTCCAACTGGTAATAAGAACAAATGCTCCACTCTGTTGATAGCAGCCCTATTTATAATAGCCAGAAGCTGGAAAGAACCCAGATGTCCCTCAACAGAGGAATGGATACAGAAAATGTGGTACATTTACACAATGGAGTACTAGTCTGCTATTAAAAACAATGAATTTATGAAATTCTTGGGGAAATGGATGTATCTGGAGGATATCATCCTTAGTGAGGTAACCCAATGACAAAAGAAGTCACTTGATATTCACTCACTGATAAGTGGATATTAGCCCAGAAACCTAGAATACCTGAGATACAACTTCCAAAACACAAGAAAATCAAGAAGGCAGACCAATGTGCGGATACTTCATTCCTCCCTAGAATAGGTAATAAAATATCCATGGAAGGAGTTATAGAGACAAAGTTTGGAGCTAAAATGAAAGGATGGACCATCCAGATACTGCCCCACCCGGGGCTCCATCACATAATCAGCCACCAAACTCAGACACTATTGCATATGCCAGCAAGATTTTGCTGAAAGGACCCTGATATACCTGTCTCCTGTGCAGCTTTGCCAGTGCCTGGCAAATACAGAAGTGAATGCTCACAGTCATCTATAGATTAGAACGCATGACCCCCAATGGAGGATCTAGAGAAAGTACCCCAAGAGCTGAAGGGGCCTGCAACCCTATAGGTGGAACAACAATATGAACTAATCAGTACCCTGAGAGCTCATGTCTCTAGTTGCATATGTAGCAGAAGATGGCCTAGTCAGCCAATCATTGGGAAAAGAGGCCCCTTGGTCTAGCAAACTTTATTTGCCCCAGTACTGGGGAATGCCAGGGCCAAGAAGTAGAAGTGGGTTGGTAGGGGAGCAGGGCAGAGAGATGGTATAGGGGACTTTTGGGATAGCATTTGAAATGTAAATGAAGAAAATATCTATTAAAAAATTTAAAAATACGTAAATAAAGTTAACTTGCAAAATAAATAAATAAATAAATAGATAGATAGATAGATAGGTAGATAGATAAATAAATAAATAAATAAACAAACAAACAAACCATTCCATGGCATGGAATCAGTACTGCACATGCTTTCCTATGTACTGAAGCATGTTCCAGATGTTCACTAACAGACAGGTAAAGCTTAGGGGTGACATTCCCTTAGCCTTAAGTGTTTTCTGGTGGTAGAGTACCCAAATTATCTCTGGATAAATGAATAGAAAAATCTAATTTCAAACTGGGTGGCTGTTGCATGTACCTTTAATCCCAGCACCTGGGAGGCACAGGCAGGCAGATCTCTGAGTTTGAAGCCAATCTGGTCTACACAGCAAGTTCAGGGACAGCCAAAGATACACACACCCTGTCTCAAAAAATATCTAATTTCTGGAAGTTGGGAGGCATTCCATCTTTGGAGAATAATCACAAGCTTATTAAATTGTAAAAGGTACAAAAAGCGACAATGGAGACTCAAATGATTCTTAAAAGCCCACAACCATGAGAGGCTAAAACCAGGGTGAGAGAGACGTGCAAACCCTGCTGGCCAGTTCTGACAGGAACAATGAAAGAAAATGTTCATCCTGAAAACTAGCTTTACTGCTCAGACATGAAAATGGGGCTGGCAGGTTTAGCAGAACCAGACAATGGCTAACATTCCTTAAGATGGAGGTGAGTGACTCCTTTCTCTCCTGTCCAGTAAACCATCAGAGGAATCCTACATTCCTTAGAGAAATGAGCCCACTGCCCTAAGAGCAGCATCTGTAGAGAGAACACATTGTGTTCATCAAATCTTTCAACTCCTCTAAACTTACTGTGTAATCTTCTTCTCATTCACAGGCTGGCAGGCTATCCAAGTCTCTGCTGAGCACCTGATTAATCTGAAGATAGTTTTGCCTACATCCCACATAGTTTCCTCTTGAAGATTTTTATCATTTTCATGCTAGCCTGTTACTTTTTTAAGATTAAAAAGGTTTTTTTATTCACTTTCCCAACAGAGAGCAGACAGTGAAGAACATTGTCCTAGTTTACACTAACTGTCAACTTGACACAGTCTAGAATCACCTAAAAATAAGTGATAATCTAGTAATTGCAGTCTGAGGATACATCTGTGCTGAATGACCCAGAGAAAACCAACAAGCAGTATCCCTCCATTTTCTACATCAGGTTCCTGCTTTGACTTCCCTCCATGGTGGACTATAAACCAAATAAACCCTTTACTCCACAATCTGTTTTTTGGTCAAAGTGTTTTATCACAGCAACAGAAAGGGAACTGGAACAGGCATTTCCCTGCAGAACTTCATGTCATGACCAGCTGCTTTCATATGAATCACAAAAGGCTTTTGGTTTGAGGTCAGTCATGTAAAAATAGGTAACAAATGAGACAAGTGACAAAATCTGATTCACAAATGTTCCTGAGAGAAAAAAAATTGGGACAGGAGAAATGCAGATGTACAGTTTGTTTTTTTTTTAAGTGACATGCTACATTTTATGATGCTGCTTCTCATGTCCCATTATCACAGTGTCTAAGATGATGGTGACCACTGGAAAGGATGAGAACATCAAGAAAAAAAAATTTATTTGCACAAATATTCCTCATATGGATATTTGATGGATGGGTTTGTAAGTTTCTTGAGAATGTCAGTTGTTGCCAATGACTTCAAGGAGGTAATTCTGACCTTTTTTGTGTTTTGTTTTTTGTTTTTCTTCCATATCAGGATTCAGTATCTAAGTTGGGTCTTAAAGCATCCCAGCACTTGGGATTTGCCAAACTTACATGTCTCAATGAAACTATGTGCCCAGTTGTGATTGAAGAGTGGTCTTTGGTCACAGAGGAAGCATTGTTGTGGAGAATACAGTGGCTTCCTCCATGAACACTGCCACCAACATGGTTGCCTATGGAAGTCCCAATGACTCTCCAGGTTTTATATGCGGCTAGTTTACCATGATCCTTGCACTCCATCTGCCCAAATCCCCTCCCTCTCTTTGTGGGACTTAAAATTAAAAAATTTAAAACTGTCTACACCTCTTCTAATAGATCCAATGACAAACCAAGGTGCAATACCACCAAAGTTTACTCTGAGAGCCAATGTATTTATTAGACTTTCTAACAGTACAATGTGTATAAAATTACAATAAGGAGTATGAGTAACCTTAAAGTAGCCAGTAAATATCTTCAACAAAATTATAGAAGAAATAAAGATTTCATAGAATTGCCCTATAATGGGGACACAAAAGACATACCAATTAGACATACCAATTCTAGCAAATAAAAAGCCCAGTATCAGAAATGAGCTATCTCGTCAGACAGTGGTGGCACACGCCTTTAATTCCAGCACTTGGGAGACAGAGACAGGCATTTTTTTGAGTTCAAAGCCAGCCTGGTCTACAGAGTTAGTTCCAAGACAGCCAAGTCTATACAGAGAAACCCTGTCTCAAAAAACCAAACCAAACAAAAACAAACAAAAACAAACAAACAAACAAACAAAGAATAAGCTATCTCGGACCAGTGCAACCTAGGCATGCAGGAACTCTGCCAGACCAGTGACTCGGGGCTCAGGTTCCTTCCAGTCTTCTGTCTGGGCCTGTGCCCAGAGCAGACCTTGGGCACAAACTCTGCAGCCAGCCCCACAACCCCCAGAGGCAGCTCCACTCCCAGGTGGTCTAACACACCCAGGATCATAGAATCACAGGATCCCAGGACCTTGATCACGCCAGGATCTCAGGGTCTCAGAGGTATCTTGACTCCCAGGAGCTTGGACACATCCAGGATCTCAGAATCACAGGAACCAAGAATCACAGGATTACAGAGACAGCTGAACTCTGAGGAGTTCTTACACAACCAGGATAGCAGGAAGAACAGGCTCCAGGCGGACATAGCCAGGGAAGGTAGCACTAGAGAGAACCAGATGGTGGAAGGCAAGCATCAGAACATAAGCTACAGAAACCAAGGTTATTTGGCATCATCAGAACCCAATTCACCGACCATATCAAGTCCTGGATACCTCAACACACTGGAAAAGCAAGATTCAGATCTAAAATCACTTCTCGTGATGATGATAGAAGGACATAAGTAACTCCCTTAAAGAAATACAGGAGAACATAGGTAAACAGCTAGAAACCCTTAATGAGGAAACACAAAAATCCCTTAAAGAATTAGAGGAAAACACGATCAAAAGGTGAAGGAAAGGAACAAAACCTTCCAGGATCTAAAGATGGAACTAGAAACAATAAAGAAATCACAAAAGGAGACAACCCTGGAGTTAGAAAACCTAGGAAAGAGATCAGGAGTCATAGATGCAAGCATCACCAACAGAATATAAGAAATAGAAGAGAGACGCTCAAGTGCAGAAGATACTATAGAAAACATTGATACCACAGTGAAAGAAAACACAAAAAGCAAAAGGCTCCTAACCCAGAACATCCAGGAATCCAAGTCACAATGAGAAGACCAAACCCAAGGATAATAGATATAGAAGAGAATGAAGATTCCCAATTTAAAATACCAGTAAATATCTTCAACAAAATAATAGAAGAAAACTTCTCTAACCTAAAGAAAGAGATGCCCATGAACATACAAGAAGCCTACAGAACTCCAAATAGACTGGACAAGAAAAGAAATTCCTCCCAACACATAATAATCAGAACAACAAATGTACAAAACAAAGAAAGGCTATTAAAAGCAGTAAGGGAAAAAGGTCAAGTAACGTATAAAGGCAGACCTATCAGAATTACATCAGACTTCTCACGAGACTATGAAAGCTAGAAGATCCTGGGCAGATGTCATACAGACCCTAATAGAACACAAATACCAGCCCAGACCACTATACCCAGCAAAACTCTCAATTACCATAGACAGAGTAAACAAGATATTCCATCACAAAACCAAATTTACACAATATCTTTCCACAAATCCAGCTCTACAAAGAATAATAGATGGAGTGAATAACAGAAGGAGTGAATCTATACCTAAAAGAAGCAAGAAAGTAATCTTTCAACAAACCCACACAAACATAATTCCACCTCTAACAATAAAAATAACAGGAAGTAACAATCAGTTTTCCTTAATATATCTTAATATGAAAATTAATATTAACAACATATCCTAGTTAATTGAAATTCAAAAATATGAGGAATTAAAATTTGTTGGCTGTCAACCAGTGCTCTCTCTAATTTGGTAACTGGAGAAATAGGTCCAGTATTATACAATCTGTATACACTTTCTGCTTGTTGGTACAGGACAGTGTCTTGCTGTGCGCCACATAATGGTCTTGAAATCATGCTTTTCCTATATCAACCTGTCTATTAGTAAGATTGTTTATTTGATGTTTTTACACTATACTATGGTTTTCAGAACAACCTACTTATTTCAAACTTATTTACACAGCCAAAAGAAATATAGACAATTAATTGGGGGAGTACCTTGTAAGAGAACAACAAAGAGTGAGACTGAATGCTTTGCTTGATATTTATAATTATTGTATCAATTTTGAAGAAGAGAACTTATAAGTTACTCTTATTCTGAGATGATTGCTTTTCAAAATCATTACAGCCAAGGAACCAGAATCTTACCCTCACCAAATGTCTGTGTCACCCTCCAAGCAGAACCATTCTTCATTGAAATAGTTGATGAATGACTTCATGGATAGACCATCTCAATACTCACACCATTTCTTAAACAAATGTAACCTATTCCCTGTGTGCTGAGAATTAAGACAGTCACTCAAGTCAAATAGCTTTGACCATACCAGGAAATCTGTATCAAAAAATCTTGCCTACAACTCATTCCTTGGTGCAGCAGAACTGTCATCTCTTAGCTTAGCTACTATGGAGGTAAAATCCTTTGGTGATGTGAGGGACATTGAACTCCAATGTCCAAAATTTGTTCCTATTTTAGGTTTGTACCATAGTAAGAGCCAAGATTTTAAGCCCTACTAAAAACAAAACAAAACAAGCAAACAAAGAAAGACTATCTGTCTTAGTCAGGGTTTCTATTCCTGCACAAACATCATGACCAAGAAGAAAGTTGGGAAGGAAAGGGTTTATTCGGCTTACATTTCCATATAGCTGTCCATCACCAAGGAAATCAGGACTGGAACTCAAGCAGGTCAGGAAGCAGGAGCTGATGCAGAAGCCATGGAGGGATGTTCCTTACTGGCTTGCTTCCCCTGGCTTGCTCAGCCTGCTCTCTTATAGAACCCAAGACTGCCAGCCCAGAGATGGTCCCACCCACAAGGGGCCCTTGATCACTAATTGAGAAAATGCCTCACAGCTCGATCTCATGGAGGCATTTCCCCAACTGAAGCTCCTTTCTCTGTGATAACTCCAGATGTGTCAAGTTGACACAAACCTAGCCAGTACACTATCTATTTATGTTCATTTAAAAAAGTAATAGTAATATATTATTTTAAAATATCATACAGTTAATATATTTGGAGTTATTTAAAATTTATATTGAGAAAAACATATGCATTTTCAGTATTGATGTAGACAAGCATCTACATAAGACTGTTCATTTGTTTGATATCAAACAACTTTTATAATACTTATTTTATTGTCATAATAGTTTAAAATTTTTAAAGAATATGATAAATACAAAAGGTATGGCAGGTATTGAAGGGGGTCTCTGGGAGGAGTTGGGGTACAAAAGAAAAAGAAGAATGGGATGTAAATCTATTTACTCAAAATATGTTTTTAAATGTTAACAAATTCAGATAAATTGAAATTATGTATCTTTTCTCATCATAATGCAATAAAACTTAAATCAAAAAAGAATAAGCTATCTCTTTTTGTGTTGTTAACCAATGGAGGTTACATAGATCCCCCAAACAGTATATATTATGACCAGTACATATGGTTAGCTGAAAACAACACACACTCGAGTCACAAAACATGGAGAAATCAAGCTGGGACTCATTGAGAAACTTCATTCTTACTGGCTAGTGTTCATGGTGCCGAAAAGTTCTATACACATTCCTACAGAAGAAATGTAACCCTCAGTCTCAACCAGCTGTGAGCACTGCAAGCCACCATACAGGCTTGATGTGATGTGCCTACTAGTGCAGTAGTGGTATGAATATTATGGACATAATCGACTACTTTATGATTGGATCTAAGGCCAAATCCATGAGATGGAATACAAAACTGGCACTGTTAAAAGGCCCAAGGGCCTGTGACTTGATAGATCATACACATTAGGGAAGAATCCAATATTATTCTGCTAAATGGATATAATATTAAAATAACTCCTAATGGTTTACTACTATACTCATAGAGTAGAACATCTCTCAACTCTTACCAGAGAAGCTCCCTTTTCAGTAGAAGGGGACTCCAACTGGTCAACATGTAAAGAGTAAAATCATATGGCATGCTCACCTCAAACTTGACATTTATATTAAACCCTTCTCCACAAGGCTTCTGAATTTTAATGGAAGGGGAAACAGAAAGATTATAAGAGCCAGAGGTAGTCGATAATATATAGAACAGTATTTTTTAGATATAACAGGATGGATGACTGCACAAATTTAGAAGCACAGACCAAAGCTTCGAAGTCTCCAGCTAGACAAAATCCTGCCTGATACAGACGCAAGGAAGGTGAGACTGAAATCCCAACACTAACCAAAGAGGTACTGGTATTTAATGGCTGATGAGAGAGGGAAAGTATAGGTGTGTGTGTGTGTGTGTGTGTGTGTGTGTGTGTGTGTGTGTGTGCTTTGTTTTTAATGATGTGACTTCTAGTAGTCAATCACATACCAAGGAAGACTTCACTCCGAAGACTAACCAGGCAACACAAACTAAACTCAATAAGGAAAGAGAGAAAAAGCAAACAACAAAAAAAGAAAAAAGACTTCTCAAATTCTGGTTAGGTGGCATGGGAGAATGAAGAGGGAGTAATGGGAGGAGGTAAGTTGAGGAGGTTGAATATATTAAAAATGTATGAAATTCTTGAAGAATTAATGAAAGTATTGCTAAAAATAAAGTATCATGCATGTAAATTAAGTTTCTAAAGGCAAAAGACATGGAAAGGAAAAGAAAACAATAAAAAAAAAATCTCAATATACTAACTGATATCTAGTATTGTATAAAATGGTCAATACTGACTAAAGAAATAAGAATTTTAATCACAAATTTAGGTCATCAATGCCACATGGCAAGGGTAGTGGAGGACACCCAGAGACCTGCCTACCACTATAAAACCACAGTGCTGAGGAGGAAGAATTGCAGAGAGACACTAGCCACTAGGCCACGCAGTGGTGCAGGTGTCCAGAAGACACCTAGAGGCTTGCAGCAGGAGCCACTACAATGTGCAAGTATGTGGTGAACAGATGGGAGAGAAAGAGAGTCAGGACAGTTTGAGCATTATGAAGAGAGATGGAACTGAAGCAAGGGTGGAGAGGAATTGCCTGTTATGAGTATTCAGCCTTGCCTTTTGAGGCCATGGTGAGCTCCCAGCCAGTGCTGCTGCTAAGGGTCATGTCTGGGTCCATGGCCATGAAGCAGAATGGGTCTGTCTTAATGTCTGTGGTTCATATTACCACCAAAGACCATGTGGACATCCGTGGTCTGGGCTGATGTCTAGAACTACATAGATGTACAAGGGCTGCTCATAGCTGGACCCACCTCTCCCCAACAGCATCACTTTGGAGAGCAGACCCTGCACCTTACCTCAACAGCACAGTGGGAGAGCTGGCCCTGAAGGCCTGAGCTTGTGAGAGCTGTTCCCTCCCCCACTCAACTGCCAAGAGGTGACCTGGACACAGAAGTGATGATTTCCATCCATCTCTCACCCCTCTCCATCTGCAGACATCAGGAGACCTAGCCCCTGGGTCATGAGAGCAAAGGAATGGTCCATGTTCCTCACTGGCTGCAGCAGTTGGCAGAGTGGGTTCTCAGTCTTGCCTAGGCAGCACAGTAGAGCTGGCCCTAGTGACAGGGGCACAGGTAAGCTGGCCCCAAGGGCAGGAGCACACGAAAGCTAGCTCCAACACTCATCTGCCATGAGGTGTCATGGGTTTAGGTGATACCTTCCTCCCACTCCTACCCATTCCCCTCATCACCTTTAGTAGTCTGGAGAGCTGACCCCAAGATCACGAGACCTAGAAAACTGTCCCTGTCCCTCACTGGTTGCAGCACTCTGGAGAGTGTGCCCTGCACCTTACCTGGGCAACAAGGTAGAGCTGGCTCTAGTGGTGTAGATGTGGGTGACCATCCCTGGTGGCATGACAGTAAAAGACCTGCCCCTGGCCCCTGATGGCTGAAGCATTAAGTGACCTAGCAAGGCCGATGTTTGAGAGTTCAACCTTTTGGTATGGGTGTGGGAGAGCTGATAGGCTGAACAATTCATTCACCTCACAGGCCCAGATCTAAGACTTTGAGTTGGCTCACCACAAAACCCACATCATCTATGAACTGCTGGAACATGTGAAAGGGCAAGTCCTACTGTTCCAAAGCTGCAGGTTGCCATGACACAGGGCAACAACAGGATAACTAGGAGGAGTCCCCATGAGGATCTAGCATTGATAGTGTAGTGAAAGCCGAGGCCTCAAACAAGACCAATGACTCACTGCAATTGATATTTGCCAATAAAGATGTATGAACAAAGGATATACTGTGGGGACACACTGTGACAAAATATAGCTTCCACAAGATGTTTTCTATGCTTTGTTGTTGTTTTTTTTAAATTTTTATTTTTTATTTTCTTTTTTCAGAGAGGTTGCAATGGCAGATATGAAGAGATGGGAAGATGAGTCGGATTGGGGCTCATGATGTGAAACTCACAAAGAATCAATAAAATGTTTGAAAACTTAAGTCATCGTGGTTCTTTATTGTGCACAGGATTTTCTTTCTTTTCCTTCCTGCCCCCACTTCTTTCAAATGTCGAGAAGTATTCCATTCTCACACTATTTGTGACAAACCTGTCCAATGGTTTAACAATGAGCTGCATGTGACAGTTGAAACATAAAATGTAGCTTTTCTGAATTGAGATGCTTTTAGGAAATACATATTTATCCCTGAAACAGTATATAAAGAGAATGTGAAATAGCTCAATAATTGCATGCTAAATTTCATATTGAAGTGACTATTTTATCTGAGGGTTTTAAAGATATTCTTGAAATTAATTTTGCCTGTTTCTTCATACTTTTTTTTTTGCTTCTCCATACTTTTAATGTGGTTACTAAAGTAAATGTGTAGCTTGTGTTATATTTGTATTGGGTAGCACTGTTCTAGTAAAAGAAGAAGGACAAATTCCTGTGTGCGACTAGCTCAAAAAGAGGAGTAGAATCAGAAGTAATATTAGTAACACTTAACATTTACTGAAACTGTACTATGTACTAATATAATTCTAAATATGCTGCAAAACTTAGTTCATCTTTGGTCTTAAAGCAATCTCATGTAATACTGCATTTTCCCATAGTGTTTACGTCCCTCACCCTGGGCACAGCAGTGAGTGACAGGGCTATCTGATACCAAAGCATAAATTCTTATCTACTTGACAACCTCCTTACACCTCCCTGACAGAAAAGTTTAGGAGGGAACATGCATCGTGTTCATCCAAACACCAGACATTTCTTAACTGCCTCTGTTGTTAAAATCTTAGTCTGCTTATGTTCTGGAGCCAATTCCTGGCCAAAGAAAGGGAGAGGCCAGGCACTGCCACTCTGACTAGGGCCTTGGGAACGTAACCATAGCAAATGTCTGGATGGCTGTAGAGGGGTGCACAAAGGCTCAGGCTAGGGAGACACACACACACAGAGAGAGAGAGAGAGAGAGAGAGAGAGAGAGAGTCAGAAAGAGACAGACACAGGGAGAGAGTCAGAGAGAGACAGAGACAGACACAGAGACAGACACAGAGACAGACAGACACACACACACACACACACACACACACACATACACACGGGGGTGGGGGGAGAGAACGAGCTAGCTCAGATCAGAGGCTGGTGACTTGACCATTTGAATTACATTTGCATTCTCTCTGTGATCCTCCACAGGAACAGGCCTTTTCACATAGGCTTAGCTCCCCAAAGCCACTAGAAATGTCACAAAATTAAATGAATGGTTTCTTAGACACCACGGGGAGTAGAAACCCAATAACTAAATACTAATGGCTTCCTCTGCAGGAAGCCCTTTAAGGATAAAAGAATTCATCTAAGAGTCAGATCCCTTCCTGGCTGGTATGTCTATCCATCTGCCAAAAGACATGGAGAAGTCAATAGCACCCTCGCTCCACCCCACCTGTGATCCTGGAGAACAAGAGGGAGAAAATCCTGATCCTGCAATTTCAACTAAAGGGAGGTGAAAAAATTATTTGATATCCAGACTTGATAAAGGCACCCATTCCTCTGTGCCAAAGATCTTTCCTTCTAAACTGAACAAAAGAAGAGAAAGAAGTTGAGATGCATATTGAGGAGAAGGGATAGGGAAAAAGAAAGGCAGCACAGCAGGCAGAGAGGTGATAGCAATACAGACAAAAGAAAGAACTTCTGAAGATTCTTTCTAAGAAACTGGAATGTTCACTGCATTGGCTTTTATTATATTGCTCACATTGCTCTGTACTTTGCATGACAAGAATAAGATTCAAAAGTTTTGGAAGCACATTGATAGCAACAGATGTGGTTTGACAGTGTCCAAAAACAACATCACTGTAACTTTAGGGAGAACAAACACTGTGGGAGCCCCACTGAGTCCTCATGCAGCTGCTGGCAAACATCCAGTGTGGTTTTTCTGGGAAGAACATCCCCACAGGTTCTTTGACAAGATTTTCTTTTCAAACTAATGACACAGGCTATATTAACTGCCTACTTCCCTGAGACAACAGAGTTATCACTAGGAAGAGGAAATGTATTACACATTTATACACATATATGTATATACACATGTATACACACATATACATTTTATATATTATCTATCATATATAATATACAGTATTATATATTATCCTTGGAGGACCATAGACCAGTATGCAGGCCGGCCTTGACTTCCAGGTGTGTGACACTAGGCAAATTATTCATGCAGTCTCAGCAACAATTTCCTCATCACAGAGCAGGTGAGTAAAATTTACATAATAGGCCTCTGTTCAGCTAAAAAACACAAACAATTTGTTTATCTCACAGTAATGCTTTATATTCCAAAGCATCCCAAGTATGTAAAGGAAGTACCATCACCAACTGAGCTTTACAAAGAGGAAATACTATATTTCTATACAAGTTCAAGGATGGTGATATACATTTTTTCCTCTCCAAGCTCTGTGTAGATGTCATAAAAGCAAAACATCCATATCTAGTCACCAAAGAAGATAATCTTGGGGTATAAAATATCTGAGAGAAATCATCATAGATTTTTACATTTTGTATCCAATGCTTAATCACAAACATATTGCATTGCAAAACTGAGTAAACATATCATTGGAAATTATAATAAAATGGAATCATTTAAAGATGAATTAGCCATGTTTAAAAAATAAAAAAGAGTTGAGGGATCCGAGGAGATAGCTCAGTCAGTAACGTGTTTGCCTTGTAGGCATGAGGACCTGAGTCTGATTCTGAGAAGCCTCATTTAAAAAGTCAGGCACAGTGACACATGCCTATAATCTGAGAACCGGGGGAGATGGAGGAAAAAAAGATCTCTAAATCTTGCCTGGCTCAAAATAAAAGTGCTTGGGGGAGAACAATTGAGGGTGTTCTTAGCCTCTACATCTGTGTTACACATAAGCATATGTGTAACACACATCTGCACAGACATACCCATGTATCCACTCACATAGGCACATTCACATTCCAGCAGGCTTGTTCTTAAAATTTTGTCATACTACCTTAGAGTCACACAAATAAATCTATTCTTTTCATTTAGAAGATAAACTCATCAAAGGCAAGAACTCTTCCTATTTTATTAGACAGGGATTTCCAGAAGATTAAAGCTACAAGAAAATTAGACAGACAGACAGATGACAGATAAATAGATAAGTAGGTAGACGATAGTAGATAAATGATAGATGAATATATAGATAAATAGATAAATAAATTGATAGAATATAGAAGATAGATAGATAGATAGATAGATAGATAGATAGATAGATAGATAAACTGGAAGAGGCAGAAAATCCAGTAGCTGCTTAGTCAAAATGCTGAATGCTTCATCAGTTCTGATCTAGTGATGTAGGTTCTCTGAAGATTTGGAGATATTGAGTCAGCATTAGGTAACAAAAGCTGGCATCAGCAGAAGCAAGAAGGGCTAAAGGAGGCAATTGTTCCCTGTTTTTTTCTTAGATCTCTTCATATCTAGGCTATTCCTTGGGAAACTGCTACTGCTCAGAAATGTGTCACCAGGGTAATTTTAAGATTGCAAATATAGCTGATCATCACACATCTCTAACATCTGTCTTTTCTTCTGTAGACATTGCTTTGTTTAACAAGTGGGTTCTCTCAAAATGTTTGTTTCTTGGCTAATAGATTAACTAAAATATAGTAAGTATCTTGAGGCTACAAAAGCTAAAATAAAGGGGTCCTGTCTCTTTTTACTTTCTGAGGATTAAGGTCTTATGCTAAGACTTTGAGTGCTATCTTTGTGTAATAATTATGTTTAAATAGGGACATGTTAATGGCTCTGTAGTCAAAAGGGTTTGTTCTTCCAAAGGGTTCAGTATCTATTCTAAGGCAGTTCACACCCATCTGTAATTCCAGCAACAAGATATTTGATGATCTCTTCTGGTCCTGGCGGAACCTGCACACCTACACACACACACTTACACACACATGCACATGCTCTCACACACACATACATGCACACCCCTCCACCACCACCCACACACACACAAAGTCCTGCCAAAAGAGGACTATTGAGGTGAGCACATTTGGGCTTCAAAAGTTAACAAATACAGCCCGCAGATGGACTAAACAAATACAACCAAGCTCTCAGAAGGCTGATATTAGGAAACCAGCAACAAGCTTATTCTCAGAAACTAATCATTTCAGGAAACTAGGCCTGAGAGCAAATGAAGGAAGTCCAGTCCAAGCTAGGAAATAAAGCAAAGCTCTCTACAGGTGCAATGTATGAGGGTACTGAGATTCAGATATCAGTGCTCTGTCCATATCGCTCATCTCTACATAACAAGAATAGACTAGCCTGACTTCCAGTTGTCAAAATCTGCCTGCCAATGCCCAGTCACTTCCTGTAACTATCAAGGCCCCCTAGAAATAGAAGATAAGGACCAGAGTTCAATCTTTCTATATGGCGGTCTCTATAGTGATGTCTGAGAAAAGATGGCACAATTTCCTCTGTCCCATAGCATAATTCTAAAACACATGATCTATGCTGGCTCCAATAACTTCCTGGCAAAATTAAACATGAGTTCTCCAGGTTCACTTATCAAATAAATTACTTGCCCTCCAATCTTGAAAAAAATCCTGTTTCCTAGAAGGATGGCCATGTGGAGCCTGGTAAGGAAGAGGTCATGATCCATCCTGTGGGTTCAGAGTTTCCAAGAAATACAGTAAACAATAATTAGGATGGGCAGAGCAAGTCAGTTATGGGTAATTCAAGTAAGACACTTCCAGCAGGCCTTCATTCTTTGCTAGGAAGGAGGTATGAATACATACTCCATTAACTGGGAAAGATAACTGCCCATAAAAGTCTGCCAAACGCTATTGAATCTTGTATGCTTAGTCTTACACAGTCTCTCTGTTGTTGTTTTTTAACCAGGTAATGAAAATGATCATGAAATCTATGAGTCTGTTGGGAATGTATAAATGAAAATGATCAGAGTAGCTGTAAAAGAAAAAAAGAAAAAACTCTAACCTTACTGACTGCCAATGGTATAGAGAGTGAAATATCAACAGACAATGACAGTCATGAATCTTCCAATGCTATTGGGGTCCCACCCAAGCTACACAGCATCAGCAGAGAGCAGTTGAGTCATAAAACCAAGATGTAGAAGCTTGAGTGACAGAATAGGGGGGATCTCTAGTTTTCATGGGTCAATCATCAGCCTGATGCCAACACAGCTTCTTGGTGATGCAGAGGGACCAGAGGTCTGTAGACTTGGTAGGCAATGAGTGGCCAAACCCTATCTTGGAGGAATTCCCAGAGTAAACTAAAATGGAGAGAGTATCATAGAGAATAGTTTTCTTTTTTTTTTCAAGAGGCTAAATCAAGTTCTTTTGTAAAAAAAAATATTTTGAATTCTTCTTTGCCTTCCTGGCAAGACTTTATTAGTAAATATTTTTGTTGGTTTTATATTGTGGGAACAAAGTTATATAAATCTTAGCTTCTTAACATGTATCAGAATTTCCTTTATGAGAAGAATCTAGAATTATCACCCTTGAAAATATTTTATAACTTATAAACCTCCACTAAAAATTTCTACATACATACTGTGTTCTAATCATCTGATTTATAATTTTTCTTTTGCATTGAGTTATGAATTATCTAGTCCCTCCAGATATGTCAAACCTCCAATTGAGCAGGAATCTGTTGCCTAAGTTGATCAGTCTTGACTGATGTTCTTCATCTGTGGAGAAGGACTTTGTCTTAGTTAGGATTTTTATTGCTGTGATAAAATACCATGACCAAAAACAATTGAGGAAGAAAGGGTTTAGTTCAGTTTATAATTTCTCACCATAACTCATCATCAAAAGGAGTCAGGGTAGAAACTCAAGGCAGGAACATGGAAGCAGGAGTGATGGAGGAACCTTGCTTACTGACTTTCTCCCCTTGGCTGCTTACCCTGCTTGCTTATATAACCTGGAACCACCTGTTCATTGGTGGAAGCACTCACAGTGGGCTGGGTCATCCCACATTAGTCATTAATCAAAAACATTCCCACAGGCTTGCCTATAGGCCAGTCTTATGGAGTCATTTTCTCAACTAAGAGTCTATCTTCCCAGCCATATCTAGTTATGTGTCAAGTTCATAAAAACGAACCAGCACAGACTCTCTATGAGACACTACTTTTCTAACATAAAGTACTTTGTTTCCCAATGATGACTCCCTTTGCTTATCTTGCTTATTCAGAATTAGAACTTTTCATAGATATTATACACAATACAAAATGTGTAAAGAACTGAGTACCAACTTCCAGAAAACAGAAACTGGGACAGAGGCTTTGCAGAATGGGTTAGCAAGTACTGTAGAGGGGTAAGAGAAGAAGGGTGCAAAAGGCAGCAACAGCTTGAGACCCAGCTGAGGACGATCCCCTAGATCATGCAGTGTGAAAGAGTTTCAAAGAGCAGGACAATCGGTTGATGTCCCCTGGAGATCTTTTATCATTTTTTCCATCCCATTGGCTCTTAGATCCAATGAATACTCCTTTCTGAACTTAGGTCTCCATCTGCCTTCCAGGGTAAATGTTTAAACTGGAGTTGTGTCTGTTGAAAACTCACGCTGACGAGCATTAATTTATTTCTTTAAGTCCAACTGAAAGAGAAGTTCTCTAGTACCTCAAAGATATTAAATCCCTGGATTTATTTCAGTGTGACTTTGACAGATGTTTGACAGGTCAGTGCCCATGACTGAGAGATGTGTCAGAAGCCCCTTTATCCTCATTCATTTCATCATTTTAGAACCCAAATCGGGACTGTGAGGGACTGTACCTACCTTCTCTTTCCATTACTCAAAGGGAACACGTGTCACATTTTTAGGAGACAGTGCTTTTGTTCCTTGACTGCTTCTGTAATGAAGGAAAATGTGTAATATTTTAAGGAATTGCAGGAAGGTTATTCACAAGACAGGATGGCCTGTGAGTCTAAGAAGCACCGAGGCTTGTTTCTTTTGTCTTTTATTCAAAATCTAGAAAACTAGTAATTAGTACACAATTTTTTAAAAAAAATCACACAATTCATAAAATATCATTTAAGTGCATAATTCTGGAAAATTATGTCTATCCTGCCAAACTGGCAACAAAAAAATGCAAAAGAATGGAAGTGACTTCTTAAATTATTACTCAAAATTTCTAATACCTCCATAGCTTTTGCAGAGCTTCCTGTTGTGAGTATTTTGTATAAAAACATTGTTAAGATGAATCATCTACTCCCTAATAATTTATGGCAGATAAATTAGAGCACAGGGAATTTAAAACGGCTTTATAGCTAGAATTGATACCGTTTACATGAACCTAGGCAGCATATGCAAAAATAGACAAGTTTATATCTACTTTATATACAAAATAGATAAATTTAATAACATTTATTTTTTTAAAGATTTATTTTATTTATTATATGTAAGTACACTGTAGCTGTCTTCAGACACTCCAGAAGAGGGTGCCAGATCTCATTATGGATGGTTGTGAGCCACCATGTGGATTCTGGGATTTGAACTTATTACCTTCGGAAGAGCAGTCGGGTGCTCTTACCCACTGAGCCATCTCACCAGCCCAACATTTATTTTTCTTATGTTTACCTCTTATGCAGTATGGCAAACAGTTTGGTAATCATCTAAGCATTAACATTGTGCCTTGACATTAAAATTGACTGTAAAATTCTTAAGATTTCCTAGTGATCCTCCTCCCATCCTTAAAAGATAAAATTATTGATTTAATATAGGATGAATATTCTATTATTATGGTGCTCAAGAAATGGCTCCAGAGTTTCTGTTCAAATAACAAAACATTTTTCCATATTTTTATTAGATATTTTCTTCATTTACATTTCAAATGCTATCCTGAAAAAAAAAGAATAAATGAGTCACTTTGAAAAAAAATGACAAAACATAATTTTAAAAATTTCCAATAAAATTGTTACAGGTTAAGAATAAGTATAATGAGAAACTAAACTGGCAGCTGTTTTGTGGTAGTCAAAATTATTTGAAAAACAAGTATTGTAAACCAAATTTTCCTCTGCATTTAGAAATAAATTAAAATAGAAAGCAGAGGTGGTGTCCTTATTTCCTTTTAAAAATCAGGAAAAATGTCATTACTTCCATCAATATCAGGAAAATGGGATTGAGAATGTTTAGGTAGGAATTAATGGTGTAACACAGACAAAATTCAACTGCAAAAGAGTACAGTGGGTACCTGTTGTTGAAGACAGTCCACACTTTGGACACAGTACTCAGAATATTCGATTAGTATCTGACCTGAAAGCCTCCTTGTGACCTGGCTTTGATAGTAGCAAAGTGCCATGCAATTTCCCAATGGAAGGAAAAACAACCAATAGGCCTATTCAGTTGTACTGCTTAAGAACCACATCAATGCCCACCATGCCAACATATCCCTAAAGCTGCATTTATATCTGGGCAGTAACCAACAACTGTCTAATTGTACTTAAAACATCTGCCCAATAGAAGGGAATTTATGTATGAAACCTTAGTCAAGTATCTGAGGCTAGTGAGGACAAGTATCTTATAGAAGCTATTACTGATGTTTTACTAGAAAAGCAAAACTCATAACTTTATTCTAAAACTTGTCCTTATACTCACAGATAAATGTCTGTCTCACCGTGTGCCAACAGAACTACGTTTTGCAGAAGATGGAGACAAGTACAGAAAACCACAACTAACCATAATGCAGAGATCAACTGATCATGGGGTGGCCAGTTCCAATGGATACATCTACAACATGACTCTTGTACTTGAGGTTCAGAGAACATTGGTAGAAGAGGATGGGGTAAATTGTAAGAGTCAAAGACCAAGAAGTCTGCTGTGGTATTGTGTCTCCTAGAAATGACAGAGAAGCTTCACCCATGATGTTTTAATAATATGACTGCCTTAACAAGCCCCGAACAATGGCAATAGCAATCAACATGTTAATGTAGATGGAAAAAAATCTCATGTGTCTCACAGAGAACTACAGACAACTAATGACTTCAGAGAGAGAGAGGTGGAGAAAAAAGAGAGAAAGAATAAAGTCTCTAATTGGACATCCAATACAAAATGATAAGGCCTGAAATCATATATATATATATATATATATATATATATATATATATATATATATATATATACACATAATGCACACATGCACACACACACACACAATATAAAGAGGCTATCAAGAGCGGGGTGACAACAGAAAAGGTGAAGGGCAGATAAGAAGGGAGAATTGATAGAAGAGAAAGTGTGAAATAGTCAAACTCATTGGCACAGAAAAAGATTTTCTGAACAGAACATCAAGTAATAAACTGTACCTTAAAATACTGAAAAACTCTCACATGTCAAGAAATAAAATAAAATGAAAAATAAAAAACCTTCATTTGGCTAAAGAAGGCCTTAGGATGGGAAAATTTTTTCACCAATTACACATCCACTAGAGAGCTAAAATCCAAAGTATACAAAGAACTCAAGAAAACTAGATAGATATCAAATAAATAAATGAATTAAAAATGGGGAACAGATGCAAACAGAATTCACAAAGAGGAAACTCAAATGGTTCTGAAACACTTTTTAAAAAACATGCTCAGCATCCTTAACTATCAGTGAAATCAAAATCAAAACTACTTTGAGATTTCATCTTACACCTGTCAGAATGGCTAAGATCAACACCACAAGTGACAGCTCATGCTGGCAAGAAAGCCAAGAAAAGGGGACAGTCATCCATTGCTAGTGGGGGTGCAGACCTGTATAGCTGTTAGAAAGTCAGTGTGGCAGTTCCTCAGAAAGATGGATTTCAATCTACCTATTCTTGGGCACATACACAAAGGTCACTTCAACCTATTACCGAGACACTTGCTCAACCATGTTTACTGCTGTTCTCTCCACAATAGCCAGAGATTGGAAACAACCTTGATGTTTCTTAACAAAAGAATGCATAATGTGGTACATTTGTACAATGGAGTATTACTCAGCCATTAAAAAGATCACAGATACGTGGATAAGACTACAAATAAATTGTATCCCAGAGAAATATGGTATGTATTTTTGTTATATGTTGATAGTAGTCCATGATAACCAAGCTATAATCTGTAGAACTCCAGAGGTTAGGTATAGACTAATGGAGTAGGAAGGACAGATTGATCTCATTATGAAAGGGAAATAGAATAGATATTTATGGAAGAGTCTTGAATGGGAGGATCAAGTGCATAGGAAATACACAGAAAAAAAAAACAAAAATTAAAGGCCATTTGAGAAGTAGTATAGAAACATAAAACAGTAGAAGCATCCTAAAATGTGTGTTTGTATGTGTGTGTGTGCGTGGGGTGGGGGAAGAGAGAGAGAGAGACAGAGAGACAGAGATACAGAGAGACAGAGACAGAGAATCTAAATTAAGTTGCCAAATAATGGGAGACACAGAGCTCCAACTGACTCTTGTCACCAAATGAAGCTTCCAGTACTGAGAATGGGTTACCTTTAATTGAGTTGTTAGCCAAAGGTGTCTCATGGAAATCCCCAAACCAGTCAGGCTGTTGTAGAGACTATAGTTGCTCTCCACAAACTGATGGCAAGGCCCCATTACCAAGAACAACACCTACAGAGCTCATTCAATTTGGAGCACACTCAAACTTGTGATTACATAGAGCCTTCCTTCACTCCCATGTGCTAGTGCCTTTTGTACAAGAAGGTAGACTACACACTACCAAAAGAGGTATGGAAACACCAACCCAGCCAAAAACTCTTTTATCTACAGTCTTTTCCTGCCTTCTAGATATGCTAGTGCATTGGTAGCACAAAGCTTGAGGGAGTAACCAATCAATATCTGATTTGACTTAATGCCCACTCCACAAGATGGAATCCACACTAGACACTGCTGCTTAGATGATCAAGAACCTGAGACTAGATAGCTTTGGCACTTAGGATGAACCAATTACTACAGTGCCCCAAAAACGTAGCAATAAAATGACTTCTAATGACATTCTTCTACACTCAAAGGTCAGTGCCTTGCTCAGCCGTCATGAGAACAGCTTCCTCCTTCAGCAGATGGGAACAGACACAGAGACCCACACAGAGACATTTTACACTGAGTAAGAAACCTTGGAATCCTTAGACAAGTTGTCTCCATCCAATTCCTCTACTCGGGGTTCATGGAGCTCCATGAAGGAGAAGGCAGAAAGAGGCAGAAGAGATAGAAGACACCAAGAAAACAAAACTCTCTAAATCAACATTATCAAAGTTCATTCAAATCCACAGAGACTGAGGCAACATCCACACATTCTGCACAGGGTGCACGTTTGGAGTCCTGGAGCTGAAAGGAGAAGTGGACACACTCCCCATCCCTAACCTAGAAGTTTTCTCCAATTAGTAACCACTTGAAAATGAAAATATGCCTTTTGGAATGGGGACAGAAGGGGTAAAATATAGCTGCTAGAGTTTCCTGCTATCATGGCAGATTGGCAAGGATTTGCCATGAGAGGAATCAGATTTTAGTAAGGCTTACAAGATTAGGTTTTAGTTGTTGGGCCCAGAGATTGAGTTGCCATTGTTTCTAAACTGAGTTTCCTTTGCATTTTCCTTCACGTTTGTTTGGGTTCAAGAGAGAAGGTGTTTTGCCTGCCATCTATTATGTGTATGATATGCGTGGTAGCCACAAGGGCCAGAAGAGGGTAACTGGAGAAACAGAAGATTGTGAGCTTCCATCCTCACAACTGGTAAAAATGTGTTATAGGCTAAACTACACCTTGATTCTCAACTATAACTGATTGAGATACTTAAGCAAGACTTTGTACTTAAGCTTTTTAAATCTGGGGTGCTACTCAGCTCTGAGCATGGGTGCTGCGTCTGCACCATGAATCACCAGCAGCAGGTGGCCACTTCGGCCAAGATCCAGTGCTTTGAGTGGGTCTACCCCATTATCTACTCCATCTAGTAGCTGCTTAGTGCATGGAGCACTTCCAGTGATCTGGGAGCATGTTATTGCTGTTGAAGATGAAACCTGATGCATGGCTGTGATGGAAGATGGTGATGGCCCCTGGCACCCTCTGAGAGATTGCTGAGCAGCTCCAAAGAACTTTGGAGACCCATCGAGACTCTGAGGGGAGACTCGGTGCCAGAAGAGGACTCTGCAGAGGCTGCAGAACCCTTGGACAACTGAAAAATGGTAGATCCTATGGGAAGATGCTTTTCAAAAGTGGACATATGAAACTGTAAAGAGCAGAGCCTCTCACTCAGAGGCGAATGGCAAAAAACAGACCGGGCGATGAAGGGTATGAAAGCAATACAGGATCGTGGCCCTCAGACAAAGCACATGGCATTATTGAATAAAGAGAACTCTATTGATGACTATGGTCCTTGTTACCACCGAAGGCCACATAGATGCCCTTGGTCTCTGCTGCCACCTAAAGCCATGTTGATACCACGGCCTGTGTTGCCATCGAGGGATAGGATGATGTCTGTGGTCTGTGCTGTGACCATAGATCATGGGCCATGTTGATCTCCGTGGTCTGTACTGCCACTGGACACCATGTGGATGCCCGTGGTCTGTGCTTTCACCAGAAACCGTGTGAAGTCCATGATCTGTGCTGCTGCTGACTATAAAGGGTATGGAAGCTTCTTCTGCAATGGTAGTGCAGACTCACAGTCGAGACTGAGAGACACGGAAGTCTTCTGTGACAACCAATCCACCACCTCTCTCACCTCTCCAAAAGAAACAGTTTAGAGCGGAAGCTATTTTAGAGACCTCCTAAAAATTGTGATAGGGATGCTGAAGTAAGACCTTCACAGTTGATGGTTTCTGGTTGGGGTGGGGAAGGACTCAGTGTTAAAATTTAAGAGTCTGGCCACTGGGAGTCTGACCATGCCCCAGTGAAAATATGGGAAATAAAAATAGACTTGGTACTTTTTTTTCTAGCTTTCTTTTTATTCTGGGGAGTGTGGTGGTGGTGGTGTCATGGGTTGGGAGGTGGACCTGAGAGGACTGGGAGGTGAATGGAATGGGGTACATTATGTAAAAATCCCAAATGATCAATAAAAATATTGTGTTGGATATTTAAAAAGATTTTTAAAGCTGTCAGTAGAATGCATCAAGTCTTTGTGGGTAGGAAGCTATATTACATACATGAATTTTGGGGTATGGAGAACAGGGGCAGAATGGCATATTTTGAATGTGTGCAAACTTCATGTTGAAAAGTAAGGACAAATATTGTTTATTCTTCATGGAGGATGCAGTAAATAGAAGCCTATTCCAATGGACACTGGCCCTTGTAAGGCATTTAGAGATGTCTAAAAGTTTTAACAAAACATTTATGAGATTAAAATATGAGAGAAAATGTAAAGATATTTTTAATTATAAGGAACAGGAAATTATTTTATGGCTCAGAACTGACAATGTCTATAGAAGAAGTAAAACTTAAAGCAGAAACCACCAGCAGTTACTTTAGCTTAATACCAGTCACTTCAACAGAAAATAATAGAATGAAATGTTTTATCTACTTTACACAGAGAGTATATTGAGGAATAAAAGAAAAAGAAGGAGAGTGTTAAATAATGAGGTTATTGACACCTTACGTTAAAGCATTTTCTTCTTGGTTATAAAGCTTTTAATGGTATTAAATGCATACTTATCATTTAATAAAAATACTTTAAGCTGTATTTTAATTTTAACAAAAAAAAATGAAAATATTCCGTTTCCAATGGAGTCTCACTGGGAAAACAAACAACTCTGAAATGTGAGCTGTATGCCCAGGACTGTACGGACAAGGGAAGGCAAAGTCAACGGCAGCTTTGGAGGTTCCTTGACTCATAGTGTCCTTCATGTCAGGACTTTTACTTTTTTATTTTAATCTATCTTATTTTAAAATTGATTTTATTTTATCTGGGGAGTCTCTGAAACCCCCATGGCCAGCAAAGTAATGATAAAAGGCAGTCATTAAAGTAGTTCAGTTCAACACAACCCAATAGCTGGTGTTGGTTTAACCTTCAAGGCTATGTCTGCAAGTAGTTAATTTTAGGCATTTTTAAGTACAGCACAGTTTGGTGAACAATTCCTGGTGATAATTAAACTCAATCCTGCGTGTACAATGACGTTTAAGACATGACTACCTAGAAGCTCTTTGTAAAGCACAAGTGATATCTTCCATAAAGATAGGTTCTATAGACTAACTGAGAAGAACAAGCTAAAAATAAGGGTCTGAGGGAAGATCTGGCATGGTCTCTGGTCTCTGCAGCACAGAGCAATGATCACCAGGCTATTAACCACATCTTCTCCCAGCCTTCTGGGCCTAAAACAATCTCCCTTTGAAGAGACCATCCTGTAAGGAACATGCTTAACATTCCTGGTTCCCCTAAGGCTTATCTGTAAGCACAAGAACTTCTGTGCCTCCTAAAATTTTATTTGTATATATCTTTTTCTTTTTTTTTAACCCTACAGAGCCTTTCTCTATATACTTTGGCTTCTAGTTTAGTGCTTTTGTAGGAGTGCTTAGTGGGAAGCTGTGAGTCCCTGCATCTATAGCTACTTCTTGTCCCTTTGCTGTACTCTCTCCCTTCTGTTTGTTGTGTCCCATTCTGATGAATTTGATTTTGTTTTATCTTTATATTGTATTGTACTATATTATTATTTTATATTCCTTTAGAAGCCTGTTTGTTTCTTTTTTATTGAAATAGCTTACTTTTCCCTCCCAGAATATATTACAGTCTCCCCTCCCTCTACTCCTCCCAGTTCTCTGTGTCTCTTGTTAGAAAAGATGCCAACGTCTAAGGGATAATAATAAAATAATATAATATAAAAATTAACAGATTGGAATTGAATGACATAAACAAACAGAAGGCCAAAAGCCCAAGAGAAGACACGAGAAATGAAGACCCGCTCCTTCGCACACTCAGGACTTTTATTAAAAACACTAAACTATAAGCCATAACATTTACACAAAGAGCCTGGTGTAGACCCATTCAGGCCCTGTGCATACTGCATTAGTCTTTGTGAGTTCACATAAGCTTTGATCTTGTTGATTTAGGGGCCTGAGTGACAAAAAGGGGGTGAGTCTGGACGGAGGGGGTGGGGCAGGAAATGGGATAAGGAGAGGGAGTGGAAACCATAATTGGGTATGTTAATTAAGAAAGACGAATTCTATTTTCTATAAAAGGAAAAAAAAACGAAAAGGAATATATTTCCTTAGGAGAAGAACTAGCCTTGTCAATACAGTAGCCCCATGAGAGGAGAAATGGAAAAAAAAAAAAAGAGAGAGAACAACCCAAAGAATATATATGGTTTCAAAGTCATTCTAGAGCAGTATATTTTTCCTTTTTATTTAATTTAAATTATTTCTTTTTACATTCTGGTCATTACCCCACCAGTCCCCCTCCCTCAGTTCCTCATCCCATTCCTCCTTCCCCTTGCCTCTGAGAGGGTGCTCTCCCCCTCCCGCCCACCAGGCTGCTTCCTTCCCTGGAGCATCAGGGTTCTCAAGGATTAAGCGCATTTTCTCCCACTGAAGCCAGACCAGGTAGACCTCTACTGCATGTGTGCCGGGGGCCTTGGACCAGCCCATGTATGCTTCTGGTTGGTGGCTCATTCTCTGGGAGCTCCCTGAGGTCTGGGTTAGCTGAGACTGCTGGTCTTCCTGTGGGTTGCTCTCCCTTTCAGCTTCTTCTATCCTTCCCCTAATTCAGCCATCGAGTCCCTGACTTCAGTCCAATGGTTGAGTGTAAATATCTATGTCTGTCTCAGTCAGCTGCTGGTAGGGCCTCTCTGAGGACTGCCATTCCAGGCTCCCCTCTGTAAGCACAGCATGGCATCAGTAATAGTGTCAGGTCTTGGTGCCCCTCCATGAGCTGAATCCCAAGTTGTGCCAGTCATTGGACCTCCTTTCCTTCAGTCTCTTCTCCATTTTTGGCCCTGCAGTTTTTTTAGACAGGAACAATTTTGGGTGAGGAATTTTGTCTGTAGGTTAGTATTCCCATTCCACCACTTGAGTCACTGTCTATGTATTGGAAGTGGACTCCTATACCTAAATCACACAAAGACCCAACAATGAAAGAAATCCTCAGACCAATCTCAGCGTGGTATTTTTAAACTGTGTTTCTGGGGTTCTTTAGATTAATGTCTAATGATATTTGGAAACTTTCTGTAAGACTGAAGCCCCCAACTTTATTTTGTCAATCATAAGCTAATACAACATAATCTAGATTTCCTTGCAACTCCATAATTTAGTCACAGGATGTTTCTACACTTAAGTTGTATGTGCTAAATCACAACTAAAATCACCACTGATACAGCTATTTTAAATATATTACAACCGTTCTCAAATATGTTCTGCTGACTCCCATAATTTCCCTCAAGCCAAGAAGTATTCAATCTCTATAGTTGGAGAACTATTACACTAATGCATTTTCTATGGTCTGATCCTATTTACACTCTCAGTATTGTTACTCTAATATATCTATCTTCTTAGTGATATAGTTATGACCTCGTAACTTAATTTGCTCTTAATCAAAATGCTGCAGGTTCATTTTCTTGATAGAAGTGATATGGACAGAAATAAGGCAATATATCCCTGTAGAGCACATATATCTAAAGCATATTGTCTCATTGTTCAACTCAAGATCTTAACACAAAGATCAGTGTTATTTGAGTCCATTTAAGCTACTTCATTTGAGTAGAATGGCATCTTGAATCTAATTTCACAGCATTAGGTCTTCTATTTTGCATAAACTAAATTTTAAACTGTTAATATATGTAACTATATAATATAATCTGTTAATATATTTAATACAATTTAATATATACTTCTATATCTTTATGAAAGAGAAGATATCTGGACTCATGGTATAGACCAGATAGGGCCCATGATAAGACCCACAAGTTCATGGAAACTTTCAAAATTGACTGCTTTTCTGCAGAAGCTGTGTACCCACACTGAAGTCTAGATGTGACACAGGAAAGGCCCACAAGCAAGTGGAAAGATGTACATTGACAGAGCAACATAAACTATGGACCAAGGCTGAAACAAGGGCATTCAAAACCTGCCATAAATTTGATCTTACTCTAATTGTGGTTCAAGAAAACTGCAGCATCTGCTCTGAGTTTATTTACAGAACAAGTTCTGACATCCTGAGAAAAAGTTTCTAAAACCAAATTTATCTTGCTTTCCAAGCTAATATCTAATAGGTAATGTCCTACGTGGATGGCAACTTATGCTAACTACTAGGTTCACAGAATTGCACATATACAAGTATATTCACAATGCAGGAAGAGATGTAAGTCATATAGTCATAACTTAAGTTTTGACATAGTGCCATCAAACAATATGGAGAAGGTCTTAAGCTTTCTATGTATTGCCTCTGAGATCTGAACAGCATGTTGCCATGGTTTTATCTCCACAATGTAAATGTGACTTATTGTATGTTAGAGTACTGAATTAGAACAATGCTTACATTTCTTTACTTCTCTCTTTCTCTACATATATCTGAGAGGGATATGTGTGCCCTCACCAGTGTGCTTCCATGTGTGTGCATGCATGTATGAATAAATATGTATGAATGTGAGTGTGCACATATTGAGGGAAAAGGAAGTAATGTCTTCCTTCATTGCTCTCCACCTTTTTTAAGACAAGGTCTCTCACTGAACCTGATCTCACCCATCTGGCTAGACTGGCGTCTTTATCACCTCTTTCCCCAGGCCCCTAACAGTAGTTGTGTGCCACTGTGCCTGGTTTTTTGTGAGCTCTGGGAATCCATATTCTAGGTCTCATTGTTTGCCTGGCAAGAACTTTACTCATTGAACTAGCTCTCCAGCTTTCTTTCATTTCTCAGCAGTGGCT
Organism: Mus minutoides; assembly: GCA_902729485.2. Taxonomy (NCBI): domain Eukaryota; kingdom Metazoa; phylum Chordata; class Mammalia; order Rodentia; family Muridae; genus Mus; species Mus minutoides. The sequence goes on along the minus strand of LR749494.1, from coordinate 4,343,077 downwards.
GGAGTAGTACAACTAAAATGTGGTTATATTTTCAGGGAATATTTGCACCCATTCATATCTCAGGTTCAAAATCCAGTAGATACAGACAAGATAACAACTTAGAAAATTTTGCTTGGAACCATTATTGATTAGTATATCATTTAGTAAGCTTGCCACATCTACTTATAGTGATAGATTTTAATCCAAATTGCAAATATTCCCTGAGTTTGTTTATATAGTAAATTATGTTGATGGATTTCCATACACTGAACCATCGCTGCATCCCTGGGATGAAGCCTACTGAATAATGATGGATGATTGTTTTGATGTGTTCTTAGATTCAGTTATAGAGAATTTTATTGAGTATTTTTACGTCAATATTCATAAGTTAAATTGGTCTGAAGTTCTCTTTCATTGTTGGGTCTTTGTGTGATTTAGGTATCAGAGTAATTGTGACTTCATAAAATGAATTGGGTAGTGTTCCTTCTGTTTCTATTTTGTGGGATAGTTTGAAGAGTATTGGTATTAGGTCTTTGTTGAAGGTCTGAAAGAACTCTGCACTAAATCCATCTGGCTCTGGGCTTTTTTTTTTTTTTGGTTGAGAAACTATTAATGACTGCTTCTATTTCTTTAGGGAATGTGAGACTATTTAGATGGTTTATTTGATCCTGTTATAACTCTGGTACCTGGTATCAGTCTAAAAAGATTGTCAATTTCATTCAGATTTCTAGTTTTGTTGTCTATAGCTTTTTGTAGTAGGATCTGATGATTTTTTTTTGGATTTCCTGAGTTTCTGTTGTTATGTCTCCCTTTTTATTTCTGATTTTGTTTATTTGGATACTGTTTCTGTGCCCTCTAGTTGGTCTGGCTAAGGGTTTATCTATCTCGTTGCTGTTCTCAAAGAACCAACTCCTCATTTGGTTAATTCTTTGTATAATTCTTTTTGTTTCTACTTGGTTAATTTCAAACCTGAGTTTGATTATTTCCTGCCATCTACTCTTCTTTGGTGTTTGCTTCTTTTTCCTTCTAGAGCTTTCAGTTGTGTTATTAACCTGCTAGTGTATGCTCTATCCAGTTTCTTTTTGGAGGCACTCAGAGCTATGAGTTTTCCTATTAGGACTGCTTTCATTATGTTCCATAAATTTGGGTACATTTTGGCTTTATTTTCATTAAACTCTAAAAACGTCTTTATTTTTTTTCTTTATTTCTTCCTTGACCAAGTTGTTATTGATTTAGAGTGTTGTTCAGCTTCCACGTGGGTTTTCTATATTTATGTTGTTGCCTTTTACCATCTCTGGTTATCTCTGGTGTTAGTTTGTCTTGCAATCTCTGGCTGGAGCTTGTGCCTCCTGTGAGCCTGTAAGCCTGTGTCAGTGCTCCTGGGAGACCAGCTTTCTTCTAGTGGAACCTGTGCACAGAGGACTGTGAAACCCATATGTTACTTTTAAAAATTAAAAATAAATGGACCTGGGTTTTAAACAACCTTTAATTATTCAAAATTTATCTAATACTATGAAAAGGAAATGCTTCATGAGTAATTATTAAAATAGAATATGAAAAATTGTTTATAATTAGTTTAACTTTCTAAAACAATGAACTCTCATTATAAATTTAAAATAATAGAATTGCATACAAACTTATCTTCATAAAGGAATAACACTTGATGGCTGACTAAGCATGCTTGCAATTGTCTTCACCTTTTAAGATATATAATGCTTGTAGAAAAATACACACCCTGAAACAGTTCAAGGTCAGACACTTCTGGTTCTCGTACTATGTCTTTCTTATGCTTACAGTAATGGAGAGGCCATGGTCTGCTGGTAGCACTACCCAATGGATCCCAATAGACTAGAGAAATGGCCAGATGGGTCAATGTTTCCCAACTCTCTGCTCTCTAACTTCTCTTTTACTAGTGTAAATATGCCAAAGCTTTTACACTCACATGTCAGAAAAAATAAAAAAGCATGCTTAAGAGTGATTACAATCAGTTTGCTTGAGCTTGCTTTCCAGTGTTTTCTAAAGCAGTTTGAAATTTAGTGGAGTTCATTAAGTTGTAGGAGGAAACTTCTCAGTGAATGTGCAGCTGGATAGCCTAGCTGGAGTGTTGGGGGACTCTGCAAAGGAACTGGCAAACTGGAAAATAAGAAATGTCCACTTTACACACCAGGTCTGTAAGTCGTTGATTAAATGATGTTTTTAACCTTCTTTTAAGTTTTCTTTGCTCAAGCTGTCCTCAATATTCCTTACAATTAAAATAATTTGGGGGAGTTTTACTGTGAGATGGAAAATTGTGGCTTTGTTTCAAAACAGGGCTTCTCAAAACTCATTCCCTTAGAAGCAAAGTGGTTTCTGTGGTTTACATTTTCATGACTGACTGAAACATATTTTCCAAAGGAAAGAGCTATGCGTGTCACTGGGGCCTGCTGGCCTTGGCAGCCTGCCTGTGGAAACTATGTGAGTGTGTGTGTGTGTGTGTGTGTGTGTGTGTGTGTGTGTGTGTAACTGACTCTGACTTTAGGCATATTACACTTAATTAACCTCACAGAGATGACATAGTTACTCACATGACCTGCATATGGATTTTTACAAAGTAATTATGAAGGCTGGAAAGTTTGAGGGGTTTTATTGCTCGCCCAATCAGTATCAAACTCCTCTTTTATTTACCTTGTGAAACTTTCCGTTCTGTTAATTTCCATACTAGCATGAGCATAAAAATACAATGAGAATTCCAAAATTATAAATTTAAACAAATGATCAGGGAGCATCTCTGTAGTGCAGATAATGGATGAAAAAATTTTGACTCCTTTGTAACAATGGAGAAGACATATCTTAAAGGAAAGCCAGAACTTGATTTCTTTGTATGAGAGAAAAAGCGGGATGTCATTATCACCATCAGAGGAAGGCCACTAGAAAAGGAAAGCTGAAAGGCAACTGAAAAAGTGAATCCCAGACAAGGTAACTCACTTGTAAACAGAAACTTAAATTTGAGACTGGACTCATATTTAATGAAGTAAAACAGATTGTTTAACTACAACGAACCTTATTTTTTCAGCTGTAAAATGAGGTAATGAGCCATAAAACTGTAAGAATTCATCCAGTATGATTCTGTGAAACCCAGTCTATCAACTGCAGGGAACAAGAAAAACAGTAAAAAAACTGACAAAATCCTGAAAATTTCAACCCCATTCTTCTTGAGTTTCATGTGTTTAGTAAATTGTATCTTGGGTAGTCTAGGCTTCTGGGCTAATATCCACATATCAGTGAGTACATGTTATGTGAGTTCTTTTGTGATTGGGTTACCTCACTCAGGATGACACCCTCCAGATCCATCCATTTGCCTAGTAATTTCATATATTCATTGTTTCTAATAGTAGTACTCCATTGTGTAAATGTACCAAATTTTTTGTATCCATTCCTCTGTTGAGGGACATCTGGGTTCTTTCCAGCTTCTGGCTATTATGAATAACAGCCAGTGCTCTTAACACTTAAGTTATAACACCAAACCATAGTATTAGTATGTCAATTTAACCATTTCTTTTCTGTGACCATCTGGTCTACCCAGCCCACTTAAAATCTAATTTCTTATTATCATGCCTGGAAGAGGGGAAATTTGGGAAACAAGCATCAGAGAAGCCAAATGATAACTGAAACTCAATTCAATACTTATTCTTGGGAACTAGAAAGAACTACAGGGAGTTGTGAAATCAAATATGATATAATGTGAATATGAGAATATGTGCTTTTTCTTCTCGAGATAATTTACAATTCTCAAATAAATATATAATTTTTAACCAGTTAATAAAAACATTCTTGATCTAAGAAATACGTGGAGACAGAGCAGAATCTTCCAGAAATGTCATGCATTTGAAAGTACTTGCAAAGGATAACACCTGTGGTCGTGGAATAATGCCACGGTCACCTGAAAGATAATAAAATGGAATGGAAAATGCAAGCAGTAGTAGGTGAAGGCAACCCTAGGTCTACTCCTTTATGCCCTCTGACTCTGTAGCTCCCTGTCTTTTCCTACCAACAGCTAGTGAAGCACTTTCTCTTACCCATATTCTGTGAAGTTCCTATGACAGAGTCCACTCAGCAGGACCCAGGACACCCTGGAAATTCCTGACTCCTGAAAAATTCCCTAATGACTGAGGATCATATGCTCCAATTTCTCCTGTCACAGAAATCTCCTCGGGTTCTGTATAATATTTTCATCTCTTTTTCTAGACAACCTCTAAATATAGATATCTGACCAAACAACTTGCAACTGCTGACTTGAATTTTGTGGTAAATTTTCTTTGTATGTAAGATGGTACTATATCATAGAGAGATTTCATATATGACATAAATGTGAGGTTTCATTAGTCTGCTTGTAACTACTAATTATCATTACTGTTCTAAATAATTTTGATTTTTAAATTATATATTAGCTATTACAGTCATATATATATATTCTTTATTAATTTTTAAAATGCTGTCAAAACATCTATTACATGTACATATAATATCATGATTTGTTGCTATGGTGATCACTGTATATTTACAAAAATCTCATTATTTCATCACAGTGATGACATGTCTATGATATTCAGGAACACATATTTCTCAGTAAGTAATGGCTTCCTACATTGCACACAAACAACCTTTTTCTCCTGACTCTACATAACTTTTATCTGATAGAACCATTTCTATGTACAGAGCACACTATTTGCTTGTTTAACAAACAAACAAACAAAAACTTGGTATTTCTTCAAAAAGTAAGGCAATATAAAGATATTTTAAAAGAACAAAAAACAATTTGTGATACAAAATTTTAAACTGATGTTGATTTACCACATTTCAGAAAAGTATAATGAATAGCAGGATTTGCCATGATATTTGCCAAAATTAACTTTAAAATGAGAATAATATAAACATTATGTATAACTATTTTATTACATTAGAATACTATTGGATAGATAGATAGATAGATAGATAGATAGATAGATAGATAGATAGAGATAGGTAGATAGGCAGATAGATAGGGAGAGAGAGAAAGAGAGAGAGCAAGCTAAAATAATGACAGTCTCATGACATAAAGCATACATAAATGTCTATTCTTTTAAGGGGTGGAGTCCAGATAAACAGTGTCATTCCTGGTCGGTCAATGGATATGGATTTTTATTCTTGCCACTGCCATCCCATGCTTTTCATGAATCCTATTCAGAAGCAAAGCATCTATTCGGTTCAGGGAAATTCTCTCGGGAGGGAAATAATTTTATCAGTGAGACTCCCTGGTGAGGAGGCTGACTTGGAATTGCTGTTGACCAGCCTTTTTGACACAGCAGCTTGAATAGCACTTCCCATGATGCTTTGTGCTTCCACCTCAACACTTTCCTTTTGAACTCACCATGACTCTTTAAGGGTCTTTTTTCTCCTTTTATGTCTGAAGTTATCCCCGTCTTAACTTTAATTGAAAAGGTCCCTTTTGTTCCTTTAGCGCAGTCATGCACTAACCACAAAACTCCCCAGACTGAATTTTCAGGCATAGGAAAAACTTTGTCCATTTAGTGAGGAAAAAAGGTAAACATCCAATAAATGGTAACTCTGATAACTTCATAGTAGAAAGATACTAGAATGGACTTATGCTCCCAATCAAAAAGCAAAAGTCTCCTCTAAAAGAGAAAGAAAAAAGACAGTTGGAGGGCTTCTGGGGTTTCTCAGAAGACGCTTGATTGAGGATCTGAACAGTTGCACAGTAAAAACCTTAATATGTAGAAGGCTTAGGTAAGAACATCATCTCACTGGAAGGAGAAGTAATCTGAGAGCCACTGTATAAGTATTTAGCCAAGTCTCCAAAGACTTCTCTGCACGATATTAGAATTGGTCCTGTGAGAAAAAAATGGGAGGAGTTGATTCACTTCTCTGTGGAAGAGTGGGAGCATTGGAAAACTCTACATTGGAGACTTGTAGTAAAAAGAATGTGGAGCCAGACACTTTAGGTTTTTGTCCTTTTTTTTAATTAGATATTTTCTTAATTTACGTTTCAAATGCTATCCCTATACCCTCCCCCAGCCCTGCTCCTCTACCCACCCACTCCCACTTCTTGGCCCTGGCGTTCCCCTGTACTGGGGCATATGAAGTTTGCAAGACCAAGGGGCCTCTCTTCCCAATGATGGCCGACTAGGCCATCTTTGCTACATATGCAGCTAGAGACACAAGCTCTGGGGGTTCTGGTTAGTTCATATTGTTGTTCCTCTTATAGGGTTGCAGACCCCTTTAGTTCCTTGGGTACTTTCTCTAGCTTCTCCATTAGGGGCCCTGTGTTCCATCATATAGATGACTGTGAGCATCCACTTCTGTATTTGCCAGGCACTGGCATAGCCTTATGCGACACAAGCTCCTAATATGCCAGGAGACAGGTAGACAGATATCAGTACGTGGAGAACAAGAATCAGAGGAATTCAGCATGCAAAAACCCTGCCAGGAGCTCCAATATCTGAAAGGTTTATTTGGTGTCCACGGTTTCTGCTGGGTGTGGTTTTCTTAACAAGAATCAGAGAACCACTCACAGAACATCAGGAAGGAAATGATAGACTCTGTGTGGTAGCTATGAGGACATACCAAAGACATCAAAGATATTCTCAAAACTTCAAGAAATGTAGTTGTTTTACAGGGGCTAATTCAATACACACAGGCCAGAGCTATAGAAATACTCTATTCCACATTGTCATTATGACTGTCTCTTAGTCCCAATATCATTCCTTTGTAAAAAACTGATTTTTCTTCTTCCAACAGGTACAAATGAAAGTTCAGTTATTAATCTTTGTACTACTGGCTAAGTTTTCATTCATTCGTTCATTCATTCATTAATTCTTCTGTAATCTATAACAAAATAAAACATAAGATTAAAAAAAAAAAGTACCGCATTGCAGTTGCAGAAGAAAAAAACAACAGAACGAAAAGATTCCTAGAAAATCTGTTCATTAGAACAGAATGAATTCATAGAATCCACTCATTAGAACACTCAGGAATCACATGAAAACAATGTACTAGATGCCATACTATAAATACAAAGGACCTGGTGCACGCTCTGGCAGGCTCTGTGCTTGCTGTTTCAGTCTCTGTGAGACCATAAGAGCTTTGTTCCTGTTGATTTAGAGGGACTTGTTTTCTTGGTGTTCTCTGTCCCCTCTGGCTCTCACATTCTTTCTGCCTCCTCTTCCTTGGGATTCCCTGAGCTCTAAGTGCAGATATTTGATAGAGACATCTCATTTAGGGCTGTTTCAAGATCTCACTCTCTCATCATATCTGGCTGTGGGACTCTATAAGTGTTCCCATCTGCTGAAGGAGGAAACTTCTCTGATGTTGGCTGAACACGGCACTCACTGATCTATGAGTATAGAAGAATATCACTAGGTATCATTTTATCACTACATTTTTTTTCTTTTTAAAAAAGTAAGCAAAACCAGTATTATTTGGTTTTACTCCTGGAAACACTGACCAGGGAGGTTTGTGATTGCCTTGTTGGATTTTTTTATTACCTCGTTTGATTACTCTGTCTTCGATCTAAGAACAGACCCTATTCTCGACAAGTACCTAGAATGGTATAAAAGCTGACTGGGACAAAAATAAACCCACTACAGCCTTAGCGCTGGCTGGAGTCATGTTATAATGTCTGCCTTTTTATCTTCAATTCTCACTCCCTCCCTTGAAACCCTGTTGACTGACTGAGCTGGCTTGATCAGGACTGCAAATCAGACCAGTTATTGGTTGGTTACTCCCACAAGCTTTGTGCCACCATACTTGTATGTATGCCCTCGCATACTTGTATGTAACACACAACTGTAGATAAAGGGTTTGTGATTGGGCTGTTGTATACCTCTCTATTTTATAGCATGCAGAGTATCTTCTTTTACCAAAGATGCTGGGACACAGGAATAAAGCCACTAACTTGATATCTCTACGTTCTTTGACTTGTGTTGGTGTTGTCTCCAGCTTGGAGGTCTTGCTATCAGTTTGTGGATAGCAACCTATAGTCTTGGCAACAGCTTGGATTATATGGGGATCCCTATGGGGTCCCTTTGGGCAACAACTCAATTGGATGTAATTAAAACCCAGTACATGAATGTTCTTTGGTGACAATTTTCCTGATTATTCGATGATTTTTACTTAGATCGTATTCATATATGTATATATTTTAAGAAGTTTCTGATGTATTCGTTTTCCATACAATAGCCCTAAATTTTAGCTGTCCTTTCCCATATTCCCTGCCACTACCCCCTCTTACTTCCTTACTTTATTCTCCCATTCCAGACGTCCTCACCCATTCATAAATATCATTTCTGTTGTACTTTTGAGTTATTTAGGAAATGTTGTTTTTAAGTCTCATAAAGTTATTCTGTGAATCCATCTTGATCTGGGCTTTCTTTTCGTCAAAAGACATTTTATCGCTATTTTGGTTATATTTGTCATGGGTCTGTCTAAGTGGTTGATATCTTCTTGGCTTATCTTTAGTGATTACAGTGAATCAAGAAATTTGCCTATTTCTTTCATGTTTAACTTAATGGAATATAGGCATTAAGTTATTCCCTTACAAAATCCTGGATTTCATTATAATCTGTTTCCCTTTTATCATTCATTTTGTTAATTTGAGTCTCTGGTTTTGGTTAATTGGTCCAAAGTGCTATTGATTTTATTCATCTTTCCCAAGAACCACCTTTTAGATTTGTTAACTTACTGTATTATTTTCTTAAATTCCTTTTCATCCATTTCTGTTCCAATGAATGTTTTAAGTGTCTTCTTGTCCACTGGATTTTGATTTATTTTGTTTGTGTTTTCACAAATACTTAAGTTGCACCAGGAAAATGTTTACTTATGCTCTTTCTAATTTTTTAAAGCAGACACTTAGAGATACCAATTTCTCTTGGGACTGCTTTGAGTGGTGTAGTAAAATTTGGATGCATTGTTTTGCCCTTTTAATTCCAAGAGATTTTTATTTTTTTATTTCTTCTTTTCCAAAGGATCATTTAGAAATGTATTATCTGGTCTTCATTAATTTGTATAATAACTGCAGATGTGTTTGCTGTTGGTTTTAAGCTTTATGACATTGTTGTCAGGAAGTATACATGGATTCACTTCAATGTTTCTGAATTTGTTAAATTTGTTTATTGCTCTTAGATGTGGTCTATTTTAGAGATGCTTCCATAGACTGCTGAAGAGAATGTGTATTCATTGATATTTAGGAAGAATCGTCTGTAGATAACAGTTAGGTCTATTTCATGTATAATGCCATCAATACTGATGTTTCCTTGTTTATTTTTTTGTCCAGATGACCTCTCTGTTGGAGAAAATGGTGTATGTAAATCACCTACAATTACTGAGTTGGAGTTAAACAGTATCATTAGTTCCTGTTGTACAATGGGTCAGTGATTATAATTCCATGGTTTTTTTTTTTTTTTTTCCTGTAGTTTCTTTACTCTGTTTATCCCTCTTTAGTCCATGGCAATGACTTCTACTATTCTCTTAAGGGCATATTTGGTGGACATAAATTCTTTATGCCTGTTTGTATCTTAGGAAAGTTTTCCCCTATTCTTCAACATAGTTTACTGAGTACCATAGTTTCACTTGGCATTTGTGGTTCTTTAGGCTCCTGGAGTTTCCACATAGAAACTGGCTGCTGTTCTGATAAGTTTTCCTTCATAAATGACCTCTGTAAATTTTACCTTGAAACTTTCAAGATTCTCCTTTTTTCTGCATAGTTAGTGTTTCAAGTACGGCTTGTGATGGAGTTACTTTTTCTGGTCTTCTCTCTTTGGTATTCTGCATGTTTCTTATGTCTAAATACATGTGTGTGTGTTTTTTTCTATAATCATATTCAAGACTTGGTATATACAATTGACCTGGAATTCTTACCACATTTTCAACTATAATTAAAAGATTTGCTTTTTTCTTGGCATTCCACAGTTCCTGCATGTTCATTTTTTTTAAATATTGTTTGTGTGATCTAATGCTTTTACTTTATCTTCAAGTCCTGATACTCGTTGTTTCACCTGGTCCATTCTACTGGTAAGGCATTCCACTGAATCTTCTGAGTTACTGAATTTTTCAATTCTATCTTCACTTCAGCTTGAGTTCTTTTCAACGTTTCTATCTCTTTATTAAAGTCAGTTTTCAAATATGATATTATCTTTGTATTTTTATTCCACCACGGGATTATGTTTTCTTAGGTATCTCTAAACAATTTGTTGTTATTCTTTAGTTCACTAAAGTGTCTCATTGTATTTTCTTTACACTTCTTGTGTTCTTTTCTGAAATTTTTATTATTCTTTTAAGTTTTCTCTCCCAAGGTCCATAAAGTTAATTCTAATTAGAGAATATTCCCACACAACAGGTGGACTTGGGGAATGGGGGTGGATATACTCACTTGGCCTTTCATATTGTGTGTGTCTTTATGATGAGACCTGGGTATGTCAACGTTTTTCTTTGGTTATGTGTCTGATATGAGATTTAAGGCTTCCTCAAATTCAGCCAGCATATAGATTATGGAAATGAGGCTTGGCCTGAGAGTTTGGGATATAATGGTCAGACAAATTCCTAGAGATTCAACATGTTGTTTATATGACTCTTATTTGAGTCAATTAATTGTGGCCACCTGAGCTACAAGGTCATATGAAACTGTATTCTTAGGAATTTTTACTGTCTTGGTTATTCTTGACCTAGGCCACTGGTGTTGTTTCTTGATAAAGATATCTGATCTCACCACTGTTGAGTGGGTGTTTTGACCTTTGTTGTTACCATAGTTGTCAGCTTAAGAACATGTGGGGTTTAGTCTTGGGACCACTCTATATGAGGTTTCAGCAGTAGTCTCAGCTCAGCTAGAGATAAGTGCAACTTCTGAATCCAGGAAAAATCCTTATATAGGCTAATAAGATACACACTAAAGATCTGAAGGGTATATCCAGTTCTACAGCTGGTCCTTGGGTGGCAGGGGCTGGGGTCATAGTGGAAGTCGGATGTGATCCTTGGGAGTAAGGGAAAGGATGTCAGATAATACTGAGGTGGAGTTGGAAGGCATGGAACCTGGAATGGGTAATACTTATCTGTGTTCAGGACTGTAGGATGCTACATGGCTGTGGGCTGTTTTGGTAGGTAGGATGATTACTGGCTCTAGAAATCCTTACCTGGAGTTGTCACAGGATACCATATAGTCTCCTAGATGATCTGTAGGTGGAATAGCTTGTAGGCAAAAAGATATGGCATTGGGGTTCCTACAGAAGGGCCAGGTCAGAAGATACCATGTTGCCCTGGAACTATATAATGTGTAGGATTTCTGATAAACAGGTGGGTAGACTGACTCTGGAGCCCTTACCCAGAGTTCTGGATCCCCGAACTCCATGTGGTAAGCACTGGAATGCTGGATGGGGCAGCTGATAGTCAGACAGGTAGGAAGACTGGCTTTGGTGGGTCTCTACTTGGTATTCTAGGTTGCTGGATTCCACAAGACTGGAGTGGTGGGTGGGGCAGCTGATAGGCAGGTGCCATCATTTAAATGAAGCGGGAGCCTACAAATTGTGAAAAATACTTACTAGTTACACATCTCACAGAGGGCTAGTATCTATAAATTACAAATAACTCAAAAACTAAACATAAACAAACAATCTAATTTTTAAAAAAACATGGCATAGAACCAAATAAGTCTTAAATGATAAAACACAAATGGCTACAAACCATTTTTTTATGTTCACCATCCTTAAATATAAGAGAAATGTGAGTTGAAACTACTTTCAGATTTCATCTTATCAAAATCAAAATGGCTAAGATGTTTTGTTGGTGGTATCATCATGTCATTGTTGTTGTTGTTGTTGTTGTTGTTGTTGTTGTCACTATTATTATTGCATATTCCTGTAGAAGGGAGAAAACGTATTGACTGCTGCTGAGAGGACTGACTAGTACAGTGACTGTGAATGTCAATGTGGCAGTTCCTCAGAAAGCTGAAAATAAATCTACCACAGGGACCAGCGATACCATTCTTAGGTATACAGCTGAAGGAGTCTGTAGCTTGAGATGATGCTAATCTAAGTCATTTCTGTGCTATTCTCAACAGCTATGAAACATAAATAGCTTAGATGCCCATCAACTCATGAACCTATGAGGAAAATGCAGTAGATTTACACAATGAATTAATAGTTAAGAAAAATAAAATTATAAAATATGCAGAAAAAAGGGTAGGAATAGAAGTAATTATCTTGAGCAAGATAGTTCAAACTCAGAAAGACAAATCCTTCATGTTTCCTCTCATTTGTCATTGTCATTCCATGTGTGCCTTTCATCTGAAATAACTACAGCTGTTAGGTTCTTAGTAGGAAGCCATGGCAAAGAAGAAGTCTCTCAAAGAACGGGAAATAGAATGTAATTTTACAAAGGGGGAAAGATTAAAATGGAGGAGGAAGGGTTTAATGAAACGGGGAAACTGGAAGGCTGAATAGAGATGATAAAATAGGGTAGAGGGACACAGCTAACACTAAAGGTCTTTGGAAAAGCTTTATGGAAGCCTACTAATGTAGCAGCTTTTTAAAATATATGTGTATACATACAGGAAAAGAGTTTAAGTTAGGCTGGCCCTAAAATTGGGTGACAATGCCCCTACTTGATGTCATATGATGATGGTAAGACACTATTGCTGAAAACATAGCATTCTTAAATCATAGAACAAACAAAAAAATCAAATCAGTGCTGACCTGGAAGCTTCATGTCTACTAGTCAGTTTTTCATAAAGCTGGAAGGTTTTATGTATGACAAGTAGAAAAGTGATCATTGGCCATATCCACTTGAGAATGCTATTAACTACAACAATGACTGCCCTGACAAGATATATCTACTAATACAAGGAGGACATGAATGTTACGGGAGTATATCAGTATCAGTCAGGGTTCTCTGGAGTAATAGAATGTATAAAATGAATCTCTCTGTATAGGAAAGGGATTTCTTCAAATGATTTACAAGCTGTGGCCTAGCCAATCCAATAAAGCTGGCTATAAATAGAAAGTCCAAGAATCCACTAGTTTCTCAGACCGTAAGGCTGGATGTCTCAGCTGGTCTTTAATATATACTGGAATCCTGAAGAAGTAGGCTCTAATGCCAATTAAGGTACTTGCTAATGAGGTAAGAGCAAGTAGACAAAGAACAAAAGTTTCCTTCTTTCATGTCATTACATAGGCTACTGCCAGAGGACATGGCCCAGATTAGATCTGGATTAAAGGCGTGTCTTCCTACCTTAAAGATCTGAATTAGGAATAGATCTTCCCACTTCAAATTACGCATAGATACCACACAGGTATGCCCTCCATTTTGGGCCTCTGAGTTTATGGCCTATGCCTGGCACAGTTATCAGAGTCAAGCCCTGCCCTTACATAGATCATAGGTCCCAGGGGAGAATCTATAACTATTATTCCAGTTAATGGTAGTAATATTAAAACAACTGTTACTAACTTACTGCCTCACCCCCAGATTAGTGCATCTCACATTCCTTACCAGAGAAGTTTCTTCTTGCAGTAGATGATAATTAACAAAGAGATCCATAATGATCAACATATAGGTAATCAGAGAGGCTGTGGAGTTCTCAGTCCTAAATGTGACATTCCTATCACACCCCTCCCCCAAAGGCTCAGGGATCATGGCAGAAGAAAGGGTAGGAAAATTACAAGTCAGAGGTGGCAGATTGTAGGACCGTGAACAGCAGCCTGGTTCCTGGTTGAGCTTAAGTTAGAAACCCTGGTGACCCTAAAGGGATGGCAGGCATTTTGCCTGGTTCCTGGACACTAGACTCTTAACAAGAGGCCACAGCTCTACATAGATTTGTGGTCATCAGTCACTTACATAAGGGCAATGCCCCAAACCCCTCCCTCCACAGGTAGAGGATGTGACCTGTGGTCATGTAGCCTCAAGACAGATCTCCATTTAAATGAAGTACATAAAGGCCTGGAGGCTTAGCCATTAAACTCCCCCTTCTCAGACACTCCTCCCTGCAAAAATTACTTAATCTCAGGCCCGCACTGGGAAGTGGGGTATGGTTTTACTTATCATCTACTGTCCGCCATGACAATAAATTCCTTAAAACCATAGACTGTCTCTTTTCACTAGGATCTGCTGTGGGGAGGCATAGAGAAGGCCTTCACCTATAGAGCCACTTCTGATCTTTCACACAAGGCCTCTGTACTCCCAGCCACAACCACCAAGCCAAGCCAGCTGCCTGCCAACAAACCAAGGACTGTATCCCTCCCCTCAGGACCCAGCAGGAGCTCTCCCCTCTTTTCCCCCTTGGCTCCAGTTCAGATCCAGCTTGTGGGCCCCCATTTCATTCTCAGCTTTTCTGTGACTCCCAGGGCCTCCTGGGTGCCCAAGAGCCTGAGAACCAGATGGCCCCGGCCTCCCTGCAGGATCAGGGACCCCCCCCCCAAGCCAGCTCTAGCATCCTGGGGACCTCAGACTCCACTCCCCCACCCCCAGAGCTGTGCCCTGCTGCTTCCTCAGAGCCCAACACCCACCCTGAGCCAGCGTTGGGTAATCACAGTCAAAACTCCTACATCTTGTCTCCCTGAGAAGCCTGAGAGTCTTGTGTGGAGCAGACTAACCCTACAGTAGATGACTACAAAGAAAGGGTTTTTCCAGACATAACAGGGCATGTGCACATATAATCTCACAGAGATTGTGATAGCATGTACTAGAGCAGCACAAATTCAAGATGTAAACTAAAAAAAAAAAATCTTAGTGTAGGGGAAAGGAAAAATCTTAGTGTGGGCTGGGGCAGGGGGGAATGTCAATGTGTCATCACTCAGTGATAAGCTATTGGCAAATGAAAGCTTCTGGAAGAGGAAGAGGTGGGATTTTTCTAGTTGTTATGTTTTCATTTCTTCCTCCTTCTCTCCTTCCCTCCCTCCCTCCCTCCTTTCCTTCCTCTCTCTCTCTCTCTTTCTCTCTCTCTCTCTCTCTCTCTCTCTCTCTCTCTCTCTCTCTTTCTTTCATTCTTCCTTCTTTCTGTTTTTAAAGGTGTGGTCCCTGATAGGTTAACCATGTTCCAGGGCAGGCCTCATACTCAAAAATATTTGGACAACACAAATTGGATCTGATGATATATAAAACAAAAGTGAGAGGTGAGGATGGATCTGAGACAAGTTAGAGGAGGCATATGAGTATGATCAAAAGACGACGTACAAAATCCTCCAAGAGTTACTATAACATTTTAAAACAATTGCTGCTATAGAAACACGTTTACCCATGTTTGTTGTTGCTTTATTCACAGGAGTTAGTACTTGAAAATAGCTTAGATGTCTATTACCTGAAAATAGCTGAGATGTCTACTGACTGATGAACAGACAATAAAAATGGTATGAACAACTGTACAGCTGTTTTTTTGAATTAACATTTTTTGTGAATATTGTGGCGTTTATGCCATTTAATATTCTGGTCTATATTTAGAGTCCTAAGCTAAAACAAAATTTAAAACCCTGTTATTAATTATCCCTGGAAAACATCTTGCACAGCCACACCAAGCTTCCAAAGCCTGGTAGTGAGCCTCCTCTTCCTGGTAATGAGCCTCCTCTTCCTGGTAAACAAAGTGCAAGAAACAGACCAAAAGATTTTTAGAATATTGCTCTTTTCCTTCCCAAGAGGCCAGTTACTGGACACAAGCTGAGTAGTACAGCTACTGTTTTAAGTAAAAAGCTTCTTTGATCTGGTTTGAAAACATAAATATTAAGGTCTTTGAAACAACTTTTTTTTTTTTTTTTTTTTGGTTTTTCGAGACAGGGTTTCTCTGTGTAGCCCTGGCTGTCCTGGAACTCACTTTGTAGACCAGGCTGGCCTCGAACTCAGAAATCCGCCTGCCTCTGCCTCCCGAGTCAATCAAATTGGAAAATAATTCTATTTTGTAGCAACTGTAAAGCATGCATGAGGGAAGGCAAGTTTGTTTTTTTTTGTTTTTTTTTTTTTATTTTGGTTTTTGGTTTTGGGGGTGGTGTTTTTTTGGTTGGTTGGTTGGTTGGTTGGTTGGTTGGTTGGTTTTTCGAGAAAGGGTTTCTCTGTGTAGCCCTGGCTGTCCTGGAACTCACTTTGTAGACCAGGCTAGCCTCGAACTCAGAAGTCTGCCTGCCTCTGCCTCCCAAGTGCTGGGATTAAAGGCATGTGCCACCACTGCCTGGTGCAAGTTCGAGAGAGTCTATGCCAGTGCCTGGCAAATACAGAAGTAGATGCTCACAGCATCTATAGGATGGACCACAGGGCTCCCAATGGAGGAGCTAGAGAAAGTACCCCTTGGTCTGCAACCCTGTAGTTGGAACAACAATATGAACTAACCAGTACCCCCAGAGCTCATGTCTCTAGCTGCATATGTAGCAGAAGATGGCCTAGTCAGCCATCATTGGAAAGAGAGGCCCCTTGGTCATGCAAACTTTATATGCCCCAGTACAGGGAACGCCAAGGCCAAGAAGTGGGAGTGGGTGGGTAGGGGAGTAGGGTGGGGGGAGGGCATAGGGTACTTTCTGGATAGCATTTGAAATGTAAATAAAGAAAATACCTAATTAAAAAAAAATAAAAACAAAACAAAAAAGTGCTTTAACTAAGCAATATTTTCCATCAACATCTTTTCATTCCTGAGAGTCTTATAACACATTCCTTTTTTTGTCAGCAGGAGTACTAATTATTTCATTTTCTCACCAACTGCCATAAATTTCAACAATAATATTAAATCTATTTAAAAGAACTAAGACAAAAGCAAAGACTGAAGAAAAGGAGACAGAGTTTATTTTCTTTTTTTTTTAATATTTATTTATTATATGCAAGTACACTGTAGTGTGTCTTCAGACACTCCAGAAGAGGGCATCAGATTTTGTTACTGATGGTTGTGAGCCGCCATGTGGCTGCAGGGATTTGAACTCAGGACCTTTGGAAGAGCAATCAGCACTCTTAACCACTGAGCCATCTCTCCAGCCCCCAGAGTTTATTTTCTACCTTTCTAGTTAAAAAAGTGAAAAGACCAGTAGACCTACTTTCTGGGGTCTTTGGTCAGGAGTTTCTAAAGCCAAAGACCCAGAGAGGTGACAAACTTAATCTCAAGTTTCCCAGAATACAAAACCTATTTCTGAACCCTTACACAGAGAAAAAGACTCTGTCTTTTTCTTTGCATCCCCAAAAGGGAGTTGCAAAGACAGGAGTTTGCTTCTCTCTTGCAGTCCATTTGTACCAAAATAGTGAAGGAGGAGTCTTTTGCTTAGCAGACCTCCTAGGAAAATAGAGTTGACCTGCTTTTAAGGGAAATGAATTCCAGGAGTCAAGCTTTAGGACATGTGTTCCACCCATGTTTCCTTTCAGTGGAGAAAATCGTCTGAAAATCACTACTATTAAAAGCTCTTGTCATCCTGACAAGGAACTGTAGGGCCATTATGGATTCTGTTTGTTTGTTTCTTTTGGTTTTAGGGATTTGTTTGTTTGTTTGTTTGTTTGTTTTTGATACAGAACTATGTAGTTCTAGCTGTCCTGGAACTTACTATGTAGACCAGGCTAGCCTTGAGCTCACAGAGATTTATCTGTCTCTGCCTCTAGAGTGCTAAGATTAAAGGCATGCACTACTACACGGAGATTCCCTTGAATTCTGATTGCATCACATTAACTTGAACCAGGCAAGGGTCCTGTATTTCAATGTCAGATGCAGTTAACACAGGATAATCACTGTCTAATACATTGATGTCAACGCATTATTCTTATTCTAATAGTATTAATTTCTAGAATATTAATGTCTTCCTAAAATTATTATTAATACAGAATATGTTAAGAATAACTCCTTAACATAACATTGAAGCTTTTTTATGTTTCGTTTAGAAGTTCCAAATAAGTTATTCCATTAAATAGCCCATTATAAAATGTGAACACTAGAAGTTCAGGAAAGAGAAAACTATGTATTTTAAGAAGGAATAAAACTTGCAATTTGTTTTTTTTTCTTTTCATTCATTAATTAATTTATTTAAATCCAGATTGCAGTTTCCTCTCCCTCCTCTCCTCCCAGTTCTACCCTTTCACCTTCTCTTCCCCCATCCTCCCCTCCATTTCTCTTCAGAGAAGGGGAGGCCTCCGAAAGATATCAACCTGCCTTGGCATATCAAGTTGCAGTAGGACTCTATGTTTCTATTGAGGCTAAATAAGGCAGTCCAAACTTCCATTGTGAATACAGTCAAATATAGTTTAAGTCTCCAAGACCTCCCTGGGGGTAACTGACATCCTGGTTGGCAAGTTGAGACATGAAAGCTAGGCAAGTCAGCCTACCACAGTTGAATAACCCAACCAATGGGAACAAGATAAGTATACCACAAAGACATAGTCCTAAGAAATTCCCCTATCCCCGAATCCTGATTGGTGTGATAACCTGGCACAGATGTTTGTGAATTTCAGGCTTAAAAACTCTATAGCATTTTGGCTTAGGGTCACAGTTCAGCTCCCAAGTCTGCTCTGTAGTCCTGATTGATTAGTAGCAGCCTGAGTACAAAAAAAAAAAAAAAAAAAAAAAAAAAAAAGGCATCTGCTTAAGTACTTACCGAGATGAATGTTTAAGGATACAGTCAGCTCCCAAGTCTTTGCTGTTGCCCCTGACTGATCAGTCCTTGCTGCCTTATTCAAATAAAGATCTTGCTTTGCTGAACTCTTGTGACTACTTGGGTTGTTTTGGAATTTTGGACTCAACAGTATCTCCACTTTTAGCCAGAGCACAAGTAAAGAAAGTAACATAGTAATCATAAGTAATGCGAGAAGTAGCCACACATCAGAGAAACAAGCCAGGTCTGATTTTACCTATTAATTTATTCATGCAGTAGAGTTTATGAGTATGTTGATGTCTCAATTTTAGACACCATATTAGAATTAAGATCCCACCTGGATAATTTTAGTATATGTCTTCATTTTTATACTACAACCAAAGCAATGTCGTGTGTCATAATCTTTCAAATAATAAAGATGGCTGCAATTAAAAGTTAGAAGAAAAACATTTACCCTTTTCTGTTACCTCATTACCACCAACATTTGAGATCAGCATAAAAAATATCCCATGTAGAGAAAGTGACCTAACTTGTTTTTAATAGAAAGCTTCATAGTGTTTTTTGTTAAAGCAAATTGACTGTGCTTCTGAGGATACATGTCAATTTACATGAAGAAAAAAGAATGGACCACTCACTCACCTTCTCAGACCAAAACAGCAGCATGAGTACACCTATTCCTTGAACATTAACTAGAAATCAGTTTTAAAATGCCTTGGATGTGTATTATTGTCATTTTTAAATAATATTTTCATTATTTGAAATTTGCAAATATTTGTGCAATATGTTTTGACCTTATCCACCCACCAGGACCTTTCTCCAACTACCCTAGTTCACCTCATCCCATCTCCCTGCCTACCTATCCTCTTTTATTTCATTATTATCACTAATAACCTCCAGACTTCAATCAGTACTGCCCATGTAGGCTTGAATATGAGACAACCAGCCAGTGGCCATATTCCCAAAGGATCACAATGTACTCCTTCCTTCCTTCCTTAGACATCAACTTCCAACTCCAGGGGTGTTTCATCCTACCCCTAAGCATCCTGGAACTTTAACTGGGTTCATCTTGTGTAGGTCTTGTGCAGATAAGTACCAGTACTATGAGTCAATGTATGCAGTGGCCACGTCATCCCAGAAGCCAGCATCTCAGAGTTCTTCTCATCTGCCAGCTCTTACATGCTTTCTTTTCCTCTTCTGAGTGATATTCCTTTGATCATTGGATGATATAAATGGTCCATCCACAGCTGAGCACTCAGTAACCATTGGAAATTTAACCACTTAAGACTCTCTGTATTAACCACCACCCAGTAGTCAACCAAACATTGGTTTGGTCACATTTCTCTGACCAAAATTGAGAACAACAAAAATCTGTGTAAAAACATAAAAATTTGAAAGCAAATTGTCAGCATCATTGTTCAGCAAAACCTCTAGAGCCTATCATAATCCTACTTCTATGCTTTTGACGAGGTTTAAGTAGCAGGTACAAAATCTTTCTGTTAAAGCACCACTCCTATCTCATGAAATTCAAAGGCTTAATCAAGTGAAAAGGTAGCCCACAGAATAGGAGAAAATACTTTCCAGATAGATAGATAGATAGATAGATAGATAGATAGATAGATAGATAGATAGATAGATAGATAGATAATAAAGAAGCCTGGAAGTCAATTGCTAGATGAAAGATACAGGTGGGACTTCTAGGTCCCAGAGGGGGGGAAAAAAGCAGACACAGAGAAAGAGGGGCTTTTTCTGCCATGCCTTGGAGGAAAAGGGACAGTGCAAGGCCTTGGGGACAGCTTGGGCTAGCAGCCTTCTTGGCGGGTGGCCAAGGATGTGGAGGAAAGACAGGGATAATTAATTGATGAGGGCATGCCTTTCCATGCAGGAGATTCTGCTCCCAGCAATTGTGCCACGAAAGGCAAACTGTAGAGTGACAATTTGAGTGTGTGTTTTTTATCCTCAGATTCCAGGTCTCTGAGTGAGCTGGTGGAGCAGTCAACTCCGGAAGAGAGAGAAGCTGGGTCATTGCTGGCGGCTTGGTGCAATTTAAGGAGCTGAAGCTGGAAGGAACAAAAGGGAATGGTCACAGCTCACAGGCAAAGGCACTATTCTGATTTTTAAATTACACTCATGCACATAACAAATCCCTGCATTTTTGGGATGAAGCCTTCTTGACCATAATGGATATTTTTTATGTGTTCCTGGATTTGGCTTGCCAGTATTTTCTTATTTTATTCATTTTATTTATTTTTTATTACTTTTATTTTTTATAGCCCAGTCATTACCCCCCTCCCTATCCACTCTTCCACAGTTCCTTATCACATTCCTCTTCTGCCCTGTCTCCATCAGGATATCCCCCACCACCAGACCTCCCCACTCCCTGCGAGTCTCTCCAGGAATATGCTCATCTTCTCTCACTGAGGCCAGACCAGACAGTCTTCTGCTGGTCAGGGGATGTGGACCCGATCTTGTATCCTGCATGGTTGGTGGCTCAATGTTTTATTCAGTACTTTGCATAAATGTTCATAAGATAAATTGGTCTGAAATTCTCTTTCTTTGTTTAATCTTTGTGTGGTTTAGATGTCAGAATGACTGTGGCCTCCTAGAATGAGTTTGGAAATCTTCCTTCTATTTCTATTTCATAAAACTATGAAATCGTATTGGCTCATATTTCAATCTGTTCTGCACTAAAACTATTTGACTCTGGACTTTTTTGATTGGGAGTCTTTTAATGACTGCTTCTATTTCCTTAGGAGTTATGAGGCTGTTTAAATAGTTTACCTGTTCTTGATTTAATTTTGGTAAATGGTATCTGTCTAGAAAATCATGCAATTTGTTAAGATTTTCCAATTTTGTACAGGCTTTTGAAGTAAGACCTAATAATTCTTTGCATTTCCTCAGTGACTGATGTTATGTCTCCCTTTTCATTTCTGATTTTGTTTATTTGGATACTGTCTATCTGCCTGTTAGTTAGTTTGGCTAAAGGTTTGTCTATCTTGTTGATTTTCTCAAAGAACCAGCTCTTGGTTTCAGTGACTCTTTGCATTATTTTCTTTGTTTCTAGTTGATTGACTTTAGCCCTGAGTTTGATTATTGCTTGCCTTCTACACCTCTTTAGTGTGTTTTCTTCTTCTTCTTCTTCTTCTTCTTCTTCTTCTTCTTCTTCTTCTTCTTCTTCTTCTTCTTCTTCTTCTTCTTTTTGAGCATTCAGCTGTAGTTTTAAATTGCTGGGTAAATTTCTAAGTTGTTTATGGAGACACTCAGAGCTATGAGTTTCCCCCTTAACACTGTTGTCATACTGTCCCATAAGTTTGGGTATGCTGTGCACTTATTTTCATCGAATTCTAGAAAAACTTTAATTTTTCTTTATTTCTTTCCTGACAGACAGATCATTGAGTAGAGAGTTGTTCGGTTTCCATGCATATGTAGGCTTTCTCTTATTTCTGTTGCTGCTGAAGTCCAGCTTTAATTCATGGTAGTATGATAAGATACAAAGAGTTATTTAAATTTTTTTGTATCTGTTGAGGCTTGCTTTGTGACTTAGTATATGGTCAATTTTGGAGAAGGATCCATGAGGTGCTGAAAAGAAGATCTCTTGTGTTTGGAAGTAGTATTCTGTAGCTGTCTTTAGATTCTGTAAATTAATCAAAATACCATTTGATTTCCAATACCATTGGTTAATTTCATTACTTCTCTGTTTTAGTTTTTGTCTGGATGACCTGTTGTTTGGTGAGAGTAGGGTGTTGAAATCTCCCACTATTAATGTATGGGGTACAATGTGTGATTTAAGCTTTAGCAATGTTTCTTTTATAAATGCAGACGCCCTTGTGTTTGGGACATAGATGTTCAAAATTGAGATATTATCTTTGTCAATTTCTTTTCTTTCTTTCTTTCTTTTTGTGAGCATGAAGTTTCCTTCCATGTCTCTTTTGATCAGTTTTGATAGAAAGCATATTTTGTTAGATATTAAATTGACTACAGCACCTTATTTCTTGGGTCCATTTGCTTGGAAAATGTTTCCTTTACTCTGAGGTAATGTCTATCTTTATTACTGAGATGTTTCTTGTATCCAGCAGAATAATGGATCTTGTTTTCACATACATTCTGTTAGCTTGTGTCTTTTTATTGGGAATTGAGTCCATTGATGTTGAGAGTCACTGATGTAATTATCAGTGATTGTTACATCCTGTTATTTTGATGTTGGTAGTGTGTGTGTGTGTGTGTGTGTGTGTGTGTGTTTGCTGGTATGGAATTAGCTATTATTACTTATTTCCTGTGTTTTTTGGGTGTAGTTATCCTCCTTGGGTTGGAGTTTCCCTTCTAGTATTTTCTGTAGGGCTAAATTTGTGGATAGATATTGTTTAAAGTTGGTTTTATCTTGAAATAACTTGTTTTCTCCATCTAAGGCTATAGGGAGTTTTGCTGGATATAGCAGTCTAAGTTGGCATCTGTGGGTATTTAGAGGTTATTCAGGCCCTTCTAGCTCTTACAGTCTTTGTTAAGAAGTCAGGTGTAATTCTGGTAAGTCTGCCTTTGTATGATACCTGGCCTTTTCCCCTTGCAGCTTTTAGTATTTTTTCTTTGTTCTGTAGATTTAGTAATTTGATTTTTATATGGTGGGAGGATTTTTTTTCTGGTCAAGTCTAATTGATGGTCTGCATGCTTCTCATATGTTGCAAGGCATCTCTTTCATTGGGTTGGGAATATCTTCTTCTATGGTTTTGTTGAAAATATTTTCACCTACTTCTATTCCTATTATTCTTAGGTTAAGTTGTTTCATAGTATCCCAAATTTCTCAGATGTTTTGTGTCAGGAATCTTCTAGATTTCACATTGCCTTTGGTTGATGCATCAAATTTCTTCTATCATATCTTCTATGCCTGAGATTATTTTCTCCCATATCTTTTATTCTGTTGGTGATGCTTATATCTGTTGTATCTGTTCTCTTCCCTAGGTTTTCCATCTCCAGGATTCCCTCATTGCTTCTATTTCCCTGTTGCTTTCTATTTGAACAATTTTATTTATTTCCTTCACCTGTTTGATTGTATTTTTCTGTATTTCTTTAAGGGATTTATTCATATCTTCTTTGAAGGCCTCTATTGTCTTCATAACGTTGTATTCCAGGTCATTTTCTTGTGTTTCAGTTGTATTAGGATATCCAGGGCTTGATGTAGTAAGATAGCTCCCAAGGCGTCATATTTCCGTTACTATTTTTTGATTGTGCTCTTTTGCAAGCTTTTAGCTATTTGAGTGTCCTTGAATGTTCCTATTACAACTGGCATTGGGAGGGAGTCTAATTTCAATGATCTGGAAATGTGTGGCAGGTCTCTGGTGTGGATCTTTGGGCAGGAAAATGGAACTCTGGGGTGGTGCAAGTCTTCCAGCAGCTAGATGTACCCCTGGATGGTTCTTAAGCAGCATGTCTAATGAAGGTGGGCAGAGAGGTCCTGGGAAATGGAGATCCTGGGGTATACCAGGCCACTCTGGGCAGCTGAGTATGCCCCCAGAGGACTTTGCAGGCAGTGGAAATGGGTACAGAAAAGGCATATAACCTGTGTGGTTCCAGATCAGGAGGTCTGATGAAGGTGCTGAACAACGGAGGTCCAGGGAGAATGTAGGCCACTTGGGACAGCTGGGTGTGCCCCAGAGAACTCATCAGGCAGAGTACTAGAATAGGCCTGAATGGCTTTTTAAATGTTTAAAAACAAACATAAACATTTTTTAAAATGTCAATTAAACATGAACCATGTAACTTAAGAGAAAAATCTTAAACCAAGATATACAAATAGCTAGTAATGACTTTAAAAATTGCTCACCATCCTTGACCATCAGAAAAATATAGATTGAATGATACTTCTTTAAGATATTCTCACCCCAGTCAGAATGAATAATAAAAATGACAGCAAATGCTGGTATGGATATGGGGAAAGAGGGAGCCTTAGGTAAGAGTGAAATGTACTATACCACTTTGGAAATCAATATGTGAACCTCTCAAAAAGCTAAAGAAAATAGGACTATCATATAATTCAGCTATACTAGTCCTAAGTATATAACCAGAGGACTTTACATATCATTTTAAGTATCTTATTCTTAAAGGAAGAGTCAGACTTCTACAGAAAACTTGAAGATCACTTGAATTGTTGAAGGCCTCAAGTTCTTTTTATGCAACTGAACTCCTCTCCCATGGGTTATTGCTAAGTGAACCATCAGGCCATGCAAACAAGAGGCTTTCATACCTGTGCCCAGCAAGGAGACTGATGCCTATTTTTTTTGTTTGGGTTGTTGAGTGGCCATGCTGGATTTAGTCACTATTGAGCCAAATCCAGATGTCAGTTTCATTCTTCTTTATATTGATTTCTTCTCCGCTAAGATAAGACCATCAAACCAGACAAGCACTAATTACACCTTCAAAACTAACAGACTGATATAGACAATTATGAAGTGCAAATACAAATGATTATTTCTTTCTTTTCTTTTCTGAGGCAGGGTTATGCTGTATAGTTCAGGCTGGCCTTGATCTTGCCATTCTTCAGTTTCCATCACATCACACCATAGATTACAGTCATGCAACACCACACATAGTGACTAACTCATTCTTAACAAAAACCTGGAAAAATTAACAGCTCTCTATTAAATCATCTTAGAGCTACTGTAGAAATATTTTTCCAGCTGCCTCCTATATGTGTGATGACAAGCAGTGTGTCCTTATGGTCTTTTATGCAAAATGATAAAATGGAAGTATGAAAAATTTATGAAGAATTGGCTAGAAATTAATTTTGTTTTTAAATGAAGCTCAAGTATGAAGATATCTTTTAAAATACTTGAGGGAAGCCAAGGCAGGAACTTGAACCTAGAATCAGGAGCTGACGCTAAGGCCATAGAGTGGTATTGCCTATTTTTAAAAGTGCATTTTAAAATTAAGATACCGTGATAGGAAACGCTCACTTAATTCTCTTAGAATCACTACATTCATCTGGTCATTTCAAATTAAAGCTTTGAGAAGGAAAAGAAAAGAAAAGAGAAGAGAAGAGAAGAGAAGAGAAGAGAAGAGAAGAGAAGAGAAGAGAAGAGAAGAGAAGAGAAGAGAAGAGGAAGAGAAAAGGAAGAGAAAAGGAAGAGGAAGAGAAGAGAAGAGAAAAGTGTACTT
This sequence comes from Mus minutoides, assembly GCA_902729485.2. Taxonomy (NCBI): domain Eukaryota; kingdom Metazoa; phylum Chordata; class Mammalia; order Rodentia; family Muridae; genus Mus; species Mus minutoides. The sequence continues at coordinate 4,317,398 of LR749494.1, read as the reverse complement.
GGATAAAAAAGAAACCTATGGCAAGCATACGAAGTGCAAATCAGAGTGACCTAGAGCAAATTTGGAATCTCTGCAAGGTTTTGCCTGAGATTATTTTCAATCACAGAGGAAATGACCAACCCATGTGTTTCATTCTTCTCAGCTAAATTATCATCCTATCATTTTGTCAACAGAATAGAGACATGAAAATGAAGCTTGTAGCCCAAATAGTGTCTGGCTGAATCCAGGTTAAAGACTGCAAAAAAATAATTTCTTCATTAATTAGCTGGTACCCATGAAGTAATTAGGACCTTGTGCCCTGCTGGTGAGAAATTTGAGAAGGTTGGTCTAAGCATGGAAAATCTGATTTTACTTGCATGAGTTGAAACACCTGCAGTTAGTGGGAGAAAAAGCAGAATTTACCCAGCCAAAAGAGAAGTCTATATGGCCTGCTTCCATTACATCATTCATTAGGAGGGCAGCATTACAGAATTTGAAAGCTGTGTTCACTGCATGACGGAATGGAAGGAGTGAATACACAGTGACTTATTTAGGGTTTCTGTTGCTGATAAAACACCATGACCAAAAGCAACTTGGGAGAACGGCATTTATTAGAATTACACTTGCACACCATAGTCCATCAACAAAGGAAATCAGGACAGGAACTCAAGCAGGGCAGTAACCTGGAGGCAGGAGCTGATGCAGATGCCATGGAAGGGTGTTGCTTACAAGCTTGTTCTGCAGGACTTGGACAGCTTGCTTCTTTATATAATCAGGACCCACCAGCCCAAAGTGGCACTGCCCATGGTGATTCTGGTAGAATCGTTTTCTCAACTGAGAGTCTACCTTCCAAAATAACTCTCGCTTGTGTCAAGTTGAAATAAAACTAAGCGGAACAATTGACTTCTTGTCAACTTGACATAAAAATGCATCACTGTAAACCATAACCTTTCTTTCCTAATCTATCCTCAATTATTCATATTAATATAAATATCACAAACACAAAACACTCAAGCTTTTAAAGAAGTACCATTGTCTTTAAAAGTTCGAATGCTTTAAAAATTCAGTCTTTTATTTAAAAGTTTAGTATCTCTAAAACAGTTAATATATTTCTGATACTCTAATATCTCTGAAAAATGCTGAAGTCTCTCTCTAGTATCCAAGGCCTTTCTAAACTATCAAATATCACATATCTGGCTCCTGCAGAATCAGAAAAACCAGGTAAATACTTTCTTACTCCAAGAGAGGGCATCCAGGTCAGAGTCTCAATCAAACTAAAGCAAAACTAAATTTCAACAGCATAAAAAGTTTAGTGCTTGATGGACATGACCCAGTCACAATCTTCTAGACTCCAAAGGAACGTGGCCGTAGCACTTCTCTGGCACTGACATCCACAACACACAGTTTGTCTTCTAAGCTCCAGTTGGCTTCACTCCACAACTGCTGCTTTCCTTGTCGGTCACACCAGGGAACTGTCATCTTCTGGAGGTTAGGTTCTCCACTGAAAGTGGGCTGCCCCTTCACCAGTGGCCTCCTGGGCTTTCTCTGGGGACTCTGACACTGTCACATGGTGCTAAGCCTCAACTTCTCTCCATGTTCCCTTCAATCCTTGAGCTTCTACTTTAACTAAGGCTGCACATTTACAATGAACCTCCTGGCCTCTCATAGTGCTAAGCCTCCGCTACTGTTCTCCATGACTTCATCACCAGTACTACCTGGGAAAATCTTACATATTACCAGATTTAGCTTCCAGCATGTGATACAGCCCTAGCACCCTCTGGAGCACAATTTCTGTGTGCTGAACCTGAAGAAACATTTTTTAGATTTGACCTCAGTGGTGCTGGTCTCTTCATTTTTAAATTTATTATTATTGTTATTATTATTATTATTATTATTAATTACTATTAGAAGGAGTAGTAATTAAATACTAAGTTTATTTTATGAAAAGTATCTATATAGCTTCAACAGCAGATATTTTCTTCTGAAATATTTGAGGTGGTGATTCAATACTTTTTCACTCATGTTTCAGAGGCCCTGTGGTTAGCATAGCCACTAAGAAAAATGCTCTAATTCTTCTGGGGTAAAAACCAACTTCTAAAAAGTTCTGCAGAGGGCTCAGACACCAATATTTGGGAAGGTTTATTTTTTTAATTATTATTTTGGGAGAGATTATAATAAAAGTATATAATTTCCCCTTCCCTTTCTTCCCTCCAATACCTATCCTTCTTCTCATTCAACTTCATGGTCTTTTAATTATTGTTATACATATATAAATATGCACACATATACAAATATATAAATATATATATATATATATATTCCTAAGTACATAAATATACTCTAATTAGTCTGAATAATAATACTTATATGTGTGTTTTCAGGACTGACCATTGGTATTGGATAACCAATCATTGTGACCTTCTCTGGGAAGTCCATTTTTCCCACTCTTGGTATTTCTCAGTTGTATCTAGTTTTTTGTTTGTTTGTTTTTTGTTTGTTTGTTTGGTTGGTTTTTTTTGTTTGTGTGTGTGTGTGTGTGTGTGTGTGTGTGTGTGTACAGTTGAAGACTTGTGGGTTTGTTCCCTGTCCACTTTAGCATGTCCATTGTTGTCTTGATTGGCTCATGTTTAGGTGGACATGTGGGTGAGACCCTATGGAGGTAGTATTTGACATTCCTAGGAGACACAATCTCACAAAACTCTGATCCACTGGCTCTTACAGTCCTTCTTTTCCCTTTTACTCAATGATCCCTGAGCCTTAAGGATGGTGGGTGTGTTAAAGATGTATCAGTTGAGTCTGGGCGCAACACTTCTGCATTTCAGTTAGTTCTTATCTTCTGTAATGATTTCCTTCTATTCCAAATGGAAGTTTCTTTGATACAGGATGAGGAATTACATGTTATAAGAACAGACATCTATAATATAGTTGTGGATTATTCTGGTTTGGGTAAGACTAAGTTGTAGGTCTTACTCCAAGATCTAGGGCTTTACTAGCTCTGTGTAGTTGGCTAGGTTTCCAGTACCAGGCTTGATTTCCCTCTTGTTGAGCAGAGGTTATGCCCCAATTAGAAAGCTATTGTTATCACAAAGGTATGTGTGCCAATAGTACTGATGAACAGTTATCATACCACATTGGTCATTTCTGTAGTTCACAGGCATCATAAGATAGATAGGGCTATTAGCTGCTTCCATCCTTTGGAAGGTTACATGGAATCTTCTGGTACCATGAAATGCCTACATGAAGGAAGCATTAAGGTCAGCTCTAGCTTAGGAGCTTCTGAGCCCATGTCTGAAGTGAATGGTATCTTCAGCAGTAAGCACTTACTTTCTACCTCTGGGGGACAACTCAACAGCATAGTTATATTATGTAAAACATTGGGAGTCCCTTGGTATTGAGACTTTTGTTAGATGACCTTTGACTCTTGAAGGTAGATTATCAGCCAAGATGGGAAAGTTTCATTCAAATTGTATATTATATCTTTCTTTATGATATTATTTTATGCTATTATCATTCCACAACTTGAAATCTACAATGGTGATACTGCAATAAATTCTTTTATTATTTAGAATTGTTTTAGCTATCCTGAGTATTTTGTGCTTTCATATAAAGATGAAGATTTTTTTTAATTTCTGTGAAGAATTGCATTAGAATTTTGATGGGGATTGCATTGAATCTGTGGATTGCTTTTGGTAGAATGACCATTTTCACAATATTAATCCTACTGAATCTACAGTATGCAAGAGCCTTCTTTAATCCCATAAAAATTTTTTATAGAATTCTATCACTTATTTGGTTGCATTATCACAATCTACATTTGAGGCTATTATTAAAGATACTGTTTCCTTTATTTCTTTCTCAGTATGTTTGTCATTTGTATATAGCCAGGTGATTGAATTTTGTGTGTTAATTTTGTGTTCTGCTACTTTTTCTAAAAGTGTTTAACAGCTGTAGATGTTTCCTGGTAGAGTCTTTAGGTCTCTTAATTATAAAAGTATACACAAATAAAAATACTTTCATTTCTACTATCATTATGGCAAGGACAATGTGTGACTGTAGCTGTAGTAATGTTACATTTATGTCCTTGAGTGCTCTTGTGTTTGGTGCATAAATGTTTAGAATTGCAGTGTCCTTTGTGGATTTTCTTCATGAGTACATTATGATTGGATTTGTTTAAAGTCTGTTTTATCAGATATTAAAATAACTATACCTGCTCTGTTTTTTCTTCATTTTCTTGGAATGCCTTTTTCTATCATTTTACCCTGAGCTGATATATACCCTTGATGGTTACATCTTGATGCAGTAGAAAGTTGAATCCTGTTTTCTAATCCAATCTGTTAGTCTCTGTCATGTAATTGGGAAATTGCAACCACTAAGATTGGGCAATGGGCATTGTTTATTGGTTCCTGTTACTTTATTTTGGTGGTAAGGGGTTTGGTTTTTGTTTGGGGGTTTTATTTTGATTTGCTTCATTTGTCTCTTTTAATTTACTGTTTTAGGATTACTTATGCCTTGTGTCATCATGTGTAGTGAACCTTCTCTTCAGGCTGAACTTTTCCATCTAGTACCTCTGGAAAGCTGGCATATTGGACAGACATTACCTAGTGGTGTTTGTTTGTTTGTTTTATTTTGTTTTTTATCTTTTATTTATTTTTTTCACACTCCCAATTTTATTCCCCTCCTGGTCCACCCTCTAACTGTTCCACATTCCATACCTCCTTCCCATCCCCTGCCTCCATGAGGATGTACCTACCCACCCACATCTACTCCCCAAGACCTCTAAACTCCCTGGGGCCTCCAGTCTCTTGAGGGTTAGGTGAATCTTCTCTGACTGAACCCAGACCCAGTAGTCCTCTCCTGTATGTGTGTTGGGAGCCTCATATCAGCTGGTGTATGCTGCTTGGTTGGTTGTTCAGTGTTTGAGAGATCTTAGGAGTCTAAGTTAACTGAGACTGCTGGTCCTCCTATAGGGTTGCCCTCCTCCTCTGCTTCGTTCAGCTTTTCCCTAATTCAGTCATAAATGGTCAGCAGCTTCTATGGATTGGTTGGTTGCAAATATCTGCATCTGACTCTTCCAGCTGCTTATTGGGTCTTTCTGAGGGCAGTCATGATAGGTCCCTTTTTGTGAGTTCTCCATTGCCTCAGTGTCAGGCCTTGGGACCTCCCCTTGAGCTGGATCCCATTTTGGGCCTGTTGCTGGACCTTTTCTTCCTCAGGTTCCTCTCCATTTCCATCCCTGAAGTTCTTTCAGACTGGAACAATTGTGGGTCAGAGTTTTGACTGTGGAATGACAACCTCATCCCTTACCTGATGCCATATCTTTCTGATGGAGGTGGGCTCTATGAGTTCCCTCTCGCTACTTTAGGGCATTTCATCTAAAATCCCTCCCTTTGAGTTCTGAGAGTCTTTCACCTCTCAGGTCTCTGGTACATTCTGGAGGGTCCCCCAAACCTCCTACCTTCCAAGGTTGCCTGTTTTTATTCTTTCTTATTTGGTTTTATGAGTACCCTGCAGCTGCCTTCAGACACACCAGAAGATGGCATCAGATCCCATTACTGATGGTTGTGAGCCATCATGTGGTTGCTGGGAATTGAACTCCAGACCTCTGAAAGAGCAGTCAGTGCTCTTAACCACTGAGTCATCTCTCTAGCCCACCTAATATTTTTTAAATCATAGATTGTTTCTTCTTTCACCATTGACTGTAATTGATAGTTTGGGTGGGTATTGTAGTCTATGCTGGCATCTATGATCTCTCAGAGTTAATTTATCCTGGACTTTTTGACCTTCAAAGTCTCTATTGAACAGTCAGATATTAATGTAATGGGTATGCATTTGCATGTGACTTTTTAAATTTTCCCCTGCAGCTTTTAATATTCTTTCTTTCTTTTGTATGTTTACTGTTTTTATTATTACATTTTGTAGGCAATATATTTTATGATTCTATCTACTTGATATTCTGTGTGTTTCTTGACTCCTAAATTTTTCTTCTATGATTTTGTTAAAATATTTTTCTGTGCCTTTCACCAGGGTTTCTTTTCCTTCTTCTATCCCTATTTGTCTTTTTGGATTTCTATTGCTGTAATGAAACACCATAACCAATATGAACTCAAGAAGAAAAGGGTGTGGTTGGCTTATACTTCCATGTGATAGTCGATCACTGAGAGAATTGAGAACAGGAAGACAAGCAAGGCAGGAACCTGGAGGCAGGAGCTGATACAGAGCCCATTGAGGGGTGCTACTCACTGGCTTGCTCATCATGGCTTGCTCAGACCAGGGATAGCTCCACCAACAATGTATTGGGCACTCCCTATCAATTCCCAACAACCAGAATTTATGGGGCCATTTTATTTTATTTTATTTTATTTTTTGATTTTGTTTTGTTTGTTTTTGTTTTTTGAGACAGGGTTTCTCTGTAGCCCTGGCTGTCCTGGAACTCACTCGTTAGACCAGGCTGGCCTCGAATTCAGAAATCCGCATGCCTCTGCCTCCACCACTGGCCAGCATGGGGGCATTTTCTTAATTGAATTTCCTCCTTTAAAATAACTGTAGTTTGTGTCAAGTTGAAATAAAATTATCCAGTGCACTATTATTTATATATATATATTTTTAGTGTCCCAGTTTTCCTAGATGTTTTGTATTTGGATTTTTTAAATTTAACATTCCCTTTGGCTGAGCTATCTTTTCTTCTACTCACTCTTCAAGATCTGATATCTCTCTTCCATGTCATTTAATATGTTGGTTAGGTTGACCTCTGAAATTTTTATTTGACATCCTAAAGTTTTTATTTCTAATTTAATTTCATAATGGGTTTATTTTAATTATTCTATTTCTTTGTTAAGTTCTACTTTCATGTCTTGAATTGTTTCCATTATTTCATTCAACTATTTGTATTTTCACAGTTTCTATTAGGCATTAATTCCATATCCTCTTTAAAGTCCTTGGACATATTCATAATTGCTCTTTGGAAGTCCGTGTCTTGTATTTCAGCTAAATTGTATTTTTCAGGACCTATTGCAATAGCACTGGTGGCTTCTATAAGAGGAATATTGTCTTGGTTGTTCATGTTTGTGTTTTGGCTCTGGGATATAGGCATGCGGAGTTAAGATAGTTGGTGTGTTTCTGGTGTAGATATCTGGTCTTATCTCTGATGAGTGGGTATTCTCTTCTTTGGCTGCTGTTGCTGAGTCTGTGGCCTAAGCAAATGTGATGGCTATGGGTTCCCAGGTAGAAAGCATTTCTGTGCATTGGTAGGTGCTGCAAAGAAATGAACATGGGCTAGAAAGAAAGGGTAGAGAGGCTGCAGGAAGGAACTAAGGGGAGCTTTGCACTAGGAAGTGGAGTCCCAGAGTTCAGCATGGCAGAGGTCCTGACATCAGGCTGCAGCAGGACTAGGAGTAAGTACAAAGAGACAAGACAAGACAAGACAAGACAAGACAAGACAGGAGGGATAATAAAATCACCTACTAGAATCCAAGCTGGTGTGGCTTTGGGGACACCCTAGTACATAGTGGTTCTATAAGTAGGTATGCATCACAAAGAAATAGAGCTGGGCTAGAAGAAATGTTGAAAGAGGCAACAGTAGAGAGCTAGAGAAGCCTGGTTCTGAACCAAGAGGTTCTTTAGAGGATGAAGGTGGGCTTGGAAAAGGGGCTCCTAAATGTCTATATAATTACTTTCTTTAAAACTCTTTTGTAATGAAAGAGGCATTTATGAAATTGCCTACATTTATCACATTACTTCAAATAAAATTTCTTCAACACTTCAAAGTGCCCCAAATCAAAAGCCTAACTCTATTCATATAATAGTAATACCATATTTTAATTTAAAAATCAAATATGCTGACAAAGGATTAAAATAGTGTGTTACTGCTACCTACCATATTAACTACTTTGTATGGATTTTTTTTGGTCCAAAAGTAAACCCAGGGCCTCATACATCCTAGGTATAAATTCTACCACTGAGCACATTTTCAGTTCCATTTTGTATTACTATATATGTACAAAACCCATCAAGAACAGGGCTGAAGAGATGGCTCATTGATTAAAAATACTGGCTGCTCTTTCAGAGGACTCAGGTTTACTTCCTAGCACACACATGATTGCTGACAATCATCTGTAACTTTAGTACCACAGGACCTAACATCTTCTTTGGCCTCCACAGACACTGGAGACATGTGGTAAACTGATTCACAAACATGCAAAATATCCATACAAATAAAATTTAAAATTAATGAAACAAAAAATAATAATGATCGTGTTATTTCCCTGTGGAATATGAAGTCATTTTGTACTGCTGAATCTCTGTGCATAAGGAATTCAATTATTAAATTACTCTTCAGAGTTTTAGTTTAGCTTAACATTTATAGAAAATGAAAGAACCACGATAAACTGGGGGACCAAGCTGAGGCTCTCCTAAGCATACATCTGTTCCAGGCTTGGCTACCTTTCACTTTTTCCCCAGCTAAAAATGAGAGAATAGACTCCAGAGCATGTGGTGGAGACAAATTCTTAAGCTTCTTTTCCAACTTCATCAGGATTTTAGCTTTTTAGTTCATACCAGTAGTTTGAATTATTGGGTAGCAGACATGCTGTCAAAAGACTGGATAATTATCTGTCATATTCCATGTCTGAAGGCAGCCTTCCACCTCTGCAACTTGATGGATAATCTCTGCTTGCATTCCAAAATTCATTATATTTGGATTTTATGTGGGAGTGCACAATCCCTTGAGGGAGAAACCTCAAGCAACCTCTTTTCCTTTCTACCTCTATCCTAACCCACATCTTGCATATACACCACAGTCCACATATAATATACATACAAATAGACAAACACAGAGACACACACTGTGGACAACATTGTAGAGACATACTCCAAGTTGCCACAAAAGTGACCTAAGCTCTAAGTATTTGCGCATTAATTTTTTTCACCACATTCTCATTTCACATCACCTTCCAACCTAATAAACAGTCACACTCAGGCAACCTAAAAACCAAATCTGCAAATGCTGGTGGACTTTTCCCTGATTCCAGTGTACCATGAAATTTTCATCACTATTGTTCTGTAGTATAAGTTAAGACCCCTCTCAAGGCCTTCCAGGAAAGGCGCTGTGGCCAGGGCAACAGGTCACCAGCATACATACCCCTCTGAAGACCCCACAATCTGAATGCTCCACAGAAGGTCTTCTATAGTCAGGCACTCAGGTCTACTAGGAGACCTGAAGCAACCCCAGGACACAAGAGGCAGGCACCAGAGAGAGTCACCCAGACCAGAAAATACCAGGGATAACCAGATGGCAAGAGGTAAGCACAAGATCATAAGCAACAGAAGCCAATATACTTTTGCATTATCAGAACCCACTTCTCCCACCACAACAAGCCCTGGTTACACCAACACACCTGAAAATCAGGAAGCTGACCTAAAATTCTATTTCATGAAGATAATAAAGTCATTCATTCATAAATTCTACCATGCTACGATAATTATTAAGTATAATCATGTGTTTACATAAAATAAGCTGTTATCTTAACAGAGCTTCTGAACAATCATACTGAGTGGGCTCTGAGAAGACAGAATTATCCTGTCTCAGAGGTGTAAAGAAGTGGATGGTCAGCATGAAGAGTACTGACATGGAGCATAGCATAGCAGTATCTATCTTGGAAGCTGACCATGAGGGACTGACAAAAGCAGACATAATGTGTGTGTGCAGGTAAAAAGCAGAACTTGAAATGAAATTACACATAGTCTAAATTTAAACATCTATCATGTACCCATGAGTAGGGGTCATATCATATAGACAGTGCATGCCAGGCAAAGAGCAGAGCTCTGGAATTGGGTTAATTATTTTCAATATGCTGTTCTCAGTCCACTACCAGCAGAATCTAGAAGCTTGTAACTCAAAATCTAACTTCTCAACCACTTCTGACACTGTTTTATGCCACTTTCAATGTTGAATTTTTAACATATTTTTAATTGATTTTTATGATGCTCTCACATCATGCACTAATTTCCCAGTCCTTCCATATCCTTCCATATCCCTCCTCTACTTTTGTAATCTACCCCCTTAATTAAATTTAAATTTTTTCCATTTAAGCTGCAGTATATCATGATGTATCAAACAGCTTTACTTGCAAATATTCATTGCAATGAGTCATTGGTCTGGATCAAGACCGCTGGATTCTGCTACACAGTCAATGCTGGATCCGCATCAAGACTTCTTTCTGGTATCCTGCTGTTGCCCTGAGTCATGGAGATTCTGCAACTTTGATTCTGCAGGATCATCCCCTTCTGTGCTCTAGCAGTTCATACTCAACATAGGAGTAAATGTTGGGATGGGTCAACTCAAAGCCCTGCATCTGGGAGTGGATGGTAGCTGAAATTGGTCAACCTGCCAATTCTCCTGCACCTACACCAGCCACTGGGGCCAGCACTCCTCTACTACCCAGGCATGTGCTGGAGCAAGCTTTCTTGCATTTACACCACCAGTGCCAGCTCTCCTATACCCATCTACATGTGATTGTCACTTATTTCAATAAAAGTATTAGCCATTATTTGGATGGAGATATTTAAGTAATGTTCGTGTTTCTTATAGGACACTGCAATACTTACAATACACAATGGAAAGAACCAATATATGACTGCCATAAGTCTCACAACAGCAGATTATGTGCAGTACAGTGTATCCTCAAATCAGTAATGATGCAACTATTTACATCACAAAAATTTAAAAGGACTAGTCCTCATCTGTTCACAAGCACACCCCTATGACCAATAAGACCAATAAATATTGCATACTTTAGTTCATACTATTCATATAGCATCATCAAAGATGCAAATAAAAAAAACAGAATAATGTAAGCTGTGGGACATTTCTGGGCCATAAGTAAAGAGATTAGCAGGAATACTTACTGTCTCTATACACTTGAGCCTCTTTGAATCCCCATGTCTTCAATCTTCTTATCTGATGTCCATGACCTGTACTGATCTTTGAAGGTTTCTGCAGCTACTCTTATGACCTTTATGACTAGAGTTCCTTTCTCCTGCCTCCTGGTCCTGATATTCCTAGTCCATACATCTATGTGCACTCCTGTGCTTCCACTACCAAGCAGGACACACAAGACTCCTGAACCCTTAACCTTTCAACTGTAGCTTTAATGACAACAACAAAAATCTACATCAAGGAAATTTATCATCAAGGAAATGAAAAATTAACATCATGATGTTATAACACTGGGCATATATTAGAATAGTTCAGAATAAAAAGACATCATAACAAGTGGTCATGGGATATAGATGAACTGAAAATTCTTACGCACTGTCATTTTCAAATATGTTCCAACCCTTTCTGTTCCTGCATGTTCACAAAAGACAAATGAAAACATCTATCTATGCAAAGATTTGAAAAGAGAGAAATATCTCTTCAAAAATACCCAAGGCCAAAAGATCAAACACCACATTCACAACAGGAAAGTGGACCTGTGATCATTTTTAACGAAATTCTTCTCAAGAGTAGAATGACACCACACAATCAAAGTATCAGATCCCAGCAGCTCAGGCAGAAGACTGTAAACAGGTGCAGCAGGAAGCTTACTCTTGCTTTGCAAACAGTTGCTTCTAGTTCTCAACCAGCTGGCAGAAAGGAAAAAGATTTAACTCAAAATCCAGTTAACAAGTTTAGAAATACAGCATCAAATACAAAGTCTAAAGACTCTGTACTACCTGGGATATATCTGAGAAGTCATAAATCATACAGTGAGGAGAAGCCTTTCAATGTAAACAGTAAACAGGCACTTTGATCAGATCCTCAGATTAATACTTTCTTAATAAAAATGTTATTTTCAGAGATGCCTGTGAATATGGAAAATTCAACAAATATTGTCATAGTGTCAAAGTGCATCCATATGAATAAGGAAATGAAGTAATTTTTAAAACTATTTGAATAGTAGTCTAAAAAGTAATCATGATGGTGTGTGAAAAAGTAGGGCCTGATTCTGGCCAGGGAAGCAAGTAGGCTATCTGCAGATCTTTACCTTTTTTTTTCCTCCTACAATCGGAATTCCCCAGCCTCCTCACCAGCTCTAGAGGAGACCACCTACTGCATCCTCCTTTCCTATATCCTGTCTTCATCTTCAGTACATCACACAAATCTTTCTCTTCTGACTCTCCTTCCTACATATATTACTTTATCCTAGCCATCAAATCCAGCAGGCACTCCCTGAATTTTTCTAGTGGGTGCACAGGCCACACCAGTCAGGGAAGCAGGTGGGCTAACTGCAGATCTTCATTCAACTCTTCCTCAGCTTCTCCAAAACCACTTTCGCAATCTCATCCCCAGCTTGACAGCAGAACACCCTCTGCAGCCCTCCCTCTCTGCACTCTGATCTCCAGTGGATCACTAGATCTTCCCTTCCAAACTTCCTTCCCCCAGATTGTTGCTTTATCCCACCCCACAACTCCAGCAGGCAATCCCTGGAAATCCACAAGCCACTATGCCCAGGGAAAGAGGTAGAGTAACTGCAGATCTTCACCTCTCCCTGCATTCTTCCACGTCTAATTGCCCAGTCTCATTCCCAGCTCCATAGCAGACCACCTGATGAGGACTCTCACACTCTGCCACCATCCCCAGGAGACTAAGTAAATCTTAGTGGAATATTTGTTTTCCTTTCTCCTGTGGACCCATGGGCTCCTCTTTTAGCCCATCCCCATTCCTAATTGTCAATACTCAACACCTAGAAACACATTTTATCTAGGATGCCAGAATAATTTCCTACCAAAACCAAACATGCACCAAACCTCCCTAAGAACCAAAGAGGGCAATAGAAACCAAAGGAAAAACACCCACTCAACAAATACAAGACCAGATACTAGCACCTAGAACTATAATCTCCCCAAACTCAGATGCCCAGACACCAATGTAAAAAAAAAAAATACAATAACAACCAGTGTGATATGTCTCCACAAAAGCCAAGCAACACTACCACATCAACATAGCTGAAACACAAGAAAAAGACTTTAAAATACCCTTGATAAATATGACCGATGTCCTTTAAAATGAAATTAACAAATCCCTTAAAGACATCTATGAAAACACAAACCATAGAACAAAATGGACAAAGCCTTTCAAGATATGAAACTGGAAAGAGAATCAAAAAGAAAATCCCAACTGTGGAAACTCTGGGAATGAAAAATTCAGTGTCTAGAACAGGAACCTCAGAGGCAAGACTCACCAACAGAATACGAGAATAAGAGATGGAAGAGAGAGTTTGAGGCACTAAAGATAAAAGAAATAAATAATTGATCAAAGAAAATGTTAAAGTTAAAAAACATCCAGGAAATTGGGGACACTAAGAAAAGGTTAAATCTAAGACTAAAAGGGATAGAGGAAGGAGAAGAAAACCAAGTCAAAGCCACAGAAAATATTTTTGACAAAGTCATAGAAGAAAATTTTCCCTAACTTAAAGTAGGGGATGCCTATCAAGGTACAAGAAGCATACAGCACACCAATGGACTATACCAAAAAAGAAAGTTCGCTTTCCACAAAATAATCAAAACACAAAACATACAGAACAGAGAAAGAATACTAAAACCTACAAGGGCAAAAGAGTAAGTAACATGAAAGGCAGACCTGTTATAATAATACCTGACTTCTCAATGGAGACTTTGAAAGTTAGAAACAGGACATACTTTCTAGAGATTCTAAGAGACTACAGATACCAGCCCAGACTACTATACCCAGCAAAACTTTCAATTCCAATTGATGGAGAAAATAAGACATGGCAACATAAAACCAAAGTTAAGCAATATCTATCTATAAATCCTGCCCTACAGATGGTCCTGGAAGTAAAACTCCATTCTAAGGAGATTAACCATACCCCCCAAAAATACATGGAATAAACAAACATAGACCAGCAAATCAAAAGAGTGGAAACACACACACCACCACCACCACCACCACAACCACCACCATTAACAACAACAACTACAAAAACAACAATAACAACAACAACAACAAAAGGACTCAAACATCACAGGACTCAATTCCCCAATAAAAAGACTCAGACTAGTGGATGGTTACAAAAATGTGATCGATCTATATTTATGCTATATCTAAGAACTATACCTTAATACAAAGGATAGACATTACTTCAGGGTAAAATGATGGAAAAATATTACAAGCTGGTATATACATTTTAATATCTGACAAAATAGACTCTAAACCAAAACTAAGCAGAAGAGATAAGAAATGACACTATATAATCATAGAAAAAGTCCATCAAGAGGACATTGTAATTCTTTTTTTAATTAATATTTTGTTAGATATTTTCTTCATTTACATTTCAAATGCTATCCCCAAAGCCCCCAATATCCTCCCCCTGCCCTGCTCCCCAACCCACCTACTCCTGCTTCCTGGCCCTGGCATTCCCCTGTACTGGGTCATATGATCTTCGCAATACCAAAGGCCTCTCCTCCCATTGATGGCCAAATAGGCCATCTTCTGCTACATATGCAACTAGAAACACAACTCTCAGGGGGTACTGGCTAGTTCATATTGTTGTTGCTCCTATAGGGTTGCAGACTCTTAACACAAGGGCACCCAAGTTCTTTAAGAAAACACTACTACACCTGACATAATAATTTGACCCCCACACACACTCATATTGAGAAACTTCAATATGCCACTTTCATAAACAGACAGATCATTCAGAAAAAAACTGAAAATATTGGAGCTAGCTGACATAAACCAAATGGTCATACAGACAATTATATAGACCATTTCACCCAAACACAAAAGAATGTATTTTCTTCTCTGCACATCATGGAACTTTCTTCAAAATTGACCACATATCTGGACACAAAGCAAGTCTCGACCACTACAAGAAAATTGAAATGACACCTTGCCATCCTATCTGCCCACCACAGATTAAAACTGGATATCAATAACAAAAGAAACAAGACAAAGTTTGTAAACTCATGGAAACTGAACAACTCTCTACTGAGTGAAAAAATCAGTCAAGACAGAAATAAAAAAGGAAATTAGAGACTCTAGAATTGAATGAAAATTAATACACCAATACCCAAATTTACAGGACGCAATAAAGGTAATTCTAGAAGGCAAGTTCATAGCACTAAGTGCCCACATTTCAAAAAATGGATATATCTCATACTAATAACTTAATAGCACACCTGAAATAAAGGCAGTTTACATGAAACCTACAGCCAAAAAACTTAAATGGAAAGAAAGGCCAAGTGACTCCATTAAAGTCAGGAACAAGATTAAGGTTGTCCACTCTCTCCATACCATACCTGTTCAGCATAGTACTTGAAGTCTTAGCCAGAGCAATAAAATGACAGGAGGAGATCAAATACAAAATGACAGGAGGAGATACAAATACAAAAGAAAAATGTTAAAATATATTTATTTGGAAATGATATGATAGTGTATATAAGTGACCCTAAAATTTCATCAGGAAACTCCTAGAGCTGGAAAACGCTTTTAGCAAAGTATCTGGATAAAAAATTAACTCACAAAAATCAACAGCCTTTCTATATACAAGTGATAAATAGGCTGAGAAAAAATCAGGGAAACAATACTTTCCAAAATAGCCTAAAAATCATATGAAATGTCTTGAGGTAACTCTAATTATGTAAAAGGCTTATATGATAAAAAAAAATGAAGATACAGAAGAAGGAAATTGAATAATATATTAAAAGATGGAAAGATCTGTCTCCTTTCCTCATGGATTGGTAGAATTAATATAGTAAAAATGGCCATCGCACAATAACCAAACTACAGATTCAATGTAATCCCACCAAAATTCCCAAACAATTCCTCACAGAACTTGAAAAGACAACATTATCTTTAAATGGACACACACACACACACACACCAAAATAACAACAACAACAACAACAAAAAAAAACCTGACTAATAAGTGCTAGAGGTATCACCATCCCTGACATCGAATTGTACTGCAGAGCTTTAATAATTAAAATAGTATGGTACTTGCACAGAAACAAACATGTTGATCAGTGTAATCAATTGAAGACCCAAACATGAATCTACCCCCTGATTATTTCTATAAAAATGTGAAAAACACACACTGGGGAAAAAAAATCTTCAAAAAACAGTGCTGGTTAAACTGGATGGCTTTATGTAGAATAATGCAAATAGATTCATATTTATTACCCTGTACAAAATTCAAGTTCAAATGGATCAAAGACCTCAACATAAAACCAAGTACACTGAATCTGACAGAAGATTAAGTGAGGAATAGCCTTGAATGCATTGCCACAGGAATTGACTTTCTTTTTTTTTTTTTTTTTTTAATTTTATTTATTATATGTAAGTACACTGTAGCTGTCTTCAGACACTCAGAAGAGGGCGCCAGATCTCATTACGGATGGTTGTGAGCCACCATGTGGATGCTGGGATTTGAACTTATCACCTTCGGAAGAGCAGTCGGGTGCTCTTACCCACTGAGCCATCTCACCAGCCCAATTTTTTGGTTTTTCAAGACAGGGTTTCTCTGTATAGCCCTGGCTGTCCTGGAACTCACTTTGTAGACCAGGCTGGCCTCGAACTCAGAAATCTGCCTTCCTCTGCCTCCCAAGTGCTGGGATTAAAAGCATGCACCACCACTCCCGGCTACAGGAGTTGACTTTCTGAGTGGAATATTATTAACACAGGCACTAAGAACAATTAATAAATGTGACTACTTGGAACAGAAAAGCATCTGCATGGGAAAAGACACCATCATTCTGACAAAACAGCACCCTACAGAAAGGGAACAATTTTTTTAACAACTCCACATCCAATAGTGAAATAATATCAAGTATATGAAAAGCTCAAAAAATAGATATCAAGAAAATAAATAACCTAATTTAAAAAGGAGTACAGATCTAAACACAATTCTCAGAAAAGGAAACTCAAATAGCTGAGAAACAGTTGAAATGTTCAACTTCCTTAGCCATCAGGGAAATACAAATCAAACCTGCTTTGATGGGGCTGAAGAGGCAATTCAGTAGTTAAGATCACTGACTGCTCTTCCAGAGGTCCTGAGTTCAAATCCCAGAAGCTACTTGGTGCCTCGAAACTGTAAAAGCATCTAATGCCCTCTTCTGATATATCTGAAGACAGTGACAGTGTACTCACATACATCAAAATTAATTAATTAACTAAAAAGCCCCAACTATTTTGAGATCTCATTTTTACACCTATCAAAATAGGTCAAGAAAAATGACAGCTCATGCTATCAAGAACATGGAGTAAAGGAAACACTAATCCATTGCTGGAAGGAGTGTAAACTTGTAAAGTCTCTGTGGAAATCAGTGTCAGTTCCTAAAGAAGATGAGATTCAATCCACCTCAGGATATAGCTATACTACTCTTGGACATATGCCCAAATGATGCTTCATCCTACCACAGAGACACTTGCTCAACCATGTTCATTGCTTCTCCATTCATAATAGCCAGGAACAAGAAACAAACTAGATGACCCTCAACAGAAGAATATATAAGGAAAATATGGTACATTTATTTACACGTGAGTATTACTCGGCAGTTTAAAAAATAACAAGATTCACAGGTAAGTAGATGGAACTAGAGAATACCATTTTGAGTGAGGTAATCCAGACTCAGAAAGCAAATATGGTATATACTTGTTTATATTAGCCATTAAGCCAATAATAACTAAGCTACAATGGGCAGAATTCCTGAGGTTAGGTATAGACCAAGGGACTAGTGGTGACAGATCTCACTAAGAAAGGGAACTAGAATAGTTATGGTTGGATGGTTGGGGCTGGAATGGTAAGATCAAGTGGAGAGTGGGAAGTAAAAAGGATGGAATATGTGTAGAGACAGCTAAAATTAAGGGTCACTTGAGGGTAGCATGGGACTCTAATACTATAGAAAGTTTTTTAAATGCATATATATGTGTGTGTGTGTGTGT
>LR749494.1:4226764-4299378 GCA_902729485.2 Mus minutoides | reverse complement strand
GCCCATTGGGATTCCCCAAAAATCCAGGCTGCTACAAAGACTATAGGTTGCTCTCCACAAACTGATTAAAAGGCCCCATTGCCAAAGACAATGCCTACTCAACTCATGGAACATTGAGAAGATGAGCTGGTGCCTATATAGAACCATCACTCCTCTATTCCAGTAACTTTGGTATGGGAAGATACTCTGCATGCTATTAAAAGAGAAAAATAAATGCCTAGGCAGTCACAAAAATGTTTGATCTACAATGGTGTCCTACATATAAGATATGCTAGTATGTTTATATGACCCAGTACAGGGGAATGCCAGGGCCAAGTAGTGGAAGTGGGTGGGTATGGGAGCAGGGCGGGGGGAGGGGGGAGAGGGTATAGGGGACTTATGGGATAACACTTTAAATGTAAATGAAGAAAATATCTAATAAAAAAATATGCTAGTATAATGGTGGTATAAAGGCTGTGGGAGAGTAACCAACTAATATCTGATTTGACTTATGGCCAATCCATGATTTGTAATCCATATCTGACACTGACTGGGTGACCAAAAATCCTGAGACTAGACAGTCTACTGACCTAGGAAAAACTGAATACTAATGTTCTAAGAGGAAAAGGTAGCAATGAAATAATTTCTAATAACATTCTGCTATATTCAAAACTCACTGCCTTGATTAGCTGTCAATGAAGACACTCTCTCCTACAGTAGATAGGAACAAATACAGAGACCCACATCTAGCTATTATGCAAAGAACAAGACATGTTGGAACGTTCAGCCTGAAATAAGTGCTCTCTTTTAAATCTCTCAGTGAATCAATCCTGTGATGTTGGAGGCAGGAAGAGTATAAGAGCCAGAGGGGGTAGAGGACCCTAAGGAAACAAGGCCGGGTAGAGGACCCTAAGGAAACAAGACCCTTTAAATCAACACGACCAAAACACATACAAACTCACAGACACTGAAACAGCATGTGCAGGGTCTGCATGGGCCTGTACAAGATCCTTGGGTATATATTTTGACATCCATTTTAGTATTTTTATGAGACACCTGAGTGTGCAGACAAATGGGTCTCTATTTATTATGCCCTCTCTTGGGCGCTTTTCCTTCTCCTTGTTTTTCCATTTACAATATATTGGCTTTGTTTTACACTCTTATATTTTACTATTAATCCCTAAGAAGCTTGATTTTTTACTAATGAGAGACAGAAAAGGAGGGAATCTGGATGAGAGGAGAGGTGGTGAGGTAGTAGAAGAGTAGAGGGTGGGAACACTAATCAGTATATATAATGTGAAGGAAAAAGTCTATTTTCAATAAAAGGACAAAAAAAATCTGACATCTTAAAAAAGCCCAGATTTCCACCAACCAGGGGGCATGGAGGGCTGTACCTAGGCCCCTACTCATTTGTAGCTAACGTGAAGCTAAATCTTCATGTGGGTGCTCTAACATTGGTTCCTCTTTCCCTAGCTTAACTGCCTGGTTGGGCCTCAGTGGGAAAGGATGCGCCTAGTCCTGCTGGGACTAGATGTCACTGGGTGGGGTGCCACCCCTTTCGCTAAGGAGAAGAGGGGCAATGGAAAATGGAAAGAGGGACTTAAAACTGTGGGACTGGAAGAGGAAGGTGAGTCTGTGATCAGGATGTAAAGTGAATAAAACATGTAAATTAGTGGGGGAGCCCAGAGCCAGTTGTTTTCAGTGCAAAAGTCATATTTTCAAAAAAAAAAATCAATAAAAGCAAAACTCCTAAAATGACATTGCCCTGGTTTGAGTTACTATTGCTGTGAAGAGCAACCATGGCCAAAGCAAGTTGGTGATGGAGGGGGTGGGGGGTGTGACTCAGTACCATATCACTGTTCATTACTGTAGGAACTTAGGATAGGAACTCAAACAGGGCAAGGGCCTGGAAGCAGGAGTTGATGCAGAGGCCATGAAGGGGTGCTGTATACTGGCTTGCTATCAACAGCTTAGGAAGCTTGTTTTCCTTATAGAACCCAGGATCATCAGCCTGAGGATGGCACAATCCATAATGGGCTGGGCCCTCATCACTCGCTAATTGATACAAATGGAACACACACCCTTAATCCCTCTAGCTGGAGTACACACACACACACACACACACACCCTTAGTACATACCACACACCTTTAATCCAAACAATGAGGTTAAGTTAGTTTGTAGAAGGAAGCACCTATGTTTGAAAGTGATACCTAAGGGCAGAAAAAGTGATGAATCAAAGAGAGATTTGACAAAATGATTCCAGGAAGGGGAGGCAATTTTACTAGAACAGTTTTACAGAGACAGGTTGCAGATGAACATAGAACCAGCCAGAGAATGAGGAGCCAGAAGATTAGAATATATAGCCAAAGTCAGTATGAGACCAAGCAGAACAATTCAGTCAGAACCTGAAAGACACCAGATTGAACTAGTCAGCCTGGAGACAAGTTTGGGCAAGAACAGCTGAATTGAATCAGCCAGCCAGAGTTCAGAAAGAGCTAGAAAGGCTGAACTTATTCAACTGTAAGCCCGTGATAACAATTACATATGGCTAATAAGTTGCTTTTACAGACATCAAGTATGCAACAACCAGAACTTCACCATATTTATCATGCACACAGGAAAGAGGACTTAGTCTTGGTGGCAGTCTAAGGCTATTAAATGAGGAGGACAGTCTAAAGGTTACAAGAACAAACAGGGTTATGAAGCTATGTTCATGAACACTATGAACATAGAATTATGTCAATACTATTATTTTAGGTCAGGTGAGAAATGGTGTGTTCTGAGGCACCTGAAATTTTTCTAGAAAGCTGCATTCTATGACAAATCAGTATCAATTAACTCATAAGACTCCTTGTAAGTCAGTTTCCAAGATGTTTTTAACCCAATCTAATACTTACTAAGCAATCCTTTGAAAATGAAGTTGGTTCCTGGGTACACGTATACCAAGACAGGAGAACGGATTCAATTATCAAACTGTTATCTTTCTGTTTTAAGTGTTAGTAGATAGCATAGATCATTTCCCTTCAATATACACTGCCCTTGGATGAAATGAAAAGTGGAGTGTTTGAGAATCCTCCAAACTTTGTATCAATTCACATACTACATTTCTCCGGCTGTGATAGATTGTCCTCATCTTTGCATCTCATTAAAACTATTCTTTGAAACTCATCTTGTAGAAAGGAATAATCTCAAGAAGATGTATTATATGAGGCAGGGCTAGTCTAATTAAATCAGTAGTGAATGTCTAACTTTTGGATAAACAGACCAATTGTCTTACAACTCATTTGGTTGAGCTCAGAGGATCTGCATCTGGTTTGATCCAATTTTAGTTCATTTGATTTTTCCATCATTCAAACACCACATCTGTGCATTTGAAACCCACACACACACCAAATGTCACTATAGATTCTGCTTCCCAATGAATGAAGTGCTCCTTGTAATCAGAATTAATGCTTTAATGGTCACAACAAAACATCAATTTCATCAAGTGTATCACAAATCTATTCTTTGGCACATCATTTAGCTTTTATTAAGACTACTGTGAAAGATGGGTCATGTGAAGTCTACAAAATGCACAGACTAGGGAAACATTCTATTATAGTTTGGCCAGGTCTACTGAATGCCAAGACTAGGGAAGCCTTCTGTTATCATTTGGCCAGCTCTGCTCTGCTACTCACTTTCTCCACTCTTGGCTACATAGTGCTTGTAACAGTAACCTATTTTACCAAGGAACTGAGTAGAATCATATACAAAAGAAGAAAAACTCCAGAGATAATTAGCAAGGCACTTAAAGATATTTTCTTCAAAATATTTATTATTAAATACTATTTTTTCAATCTTAAAAGGGAAAATTTTGAACAATCTGATTTGAACTTCCATATACACGTGTGACAATGAGGATACAAGTGTGACTCCCCCAGAAGTTCTTTTATTATTGAGAATAATTTTTGCTATCCTGGGTTTTTGATATTCCAGATCAATTTGAGAAGTGTTCTAACTCTATGAAGAGCTGAGTTGGAATTTTGATGAGGATTGCATTGAATCTATAGATTGCCTTCAGCAAGATGTCCATTTTTACTATATTAATCCTGTCAATCCATGAGCATGGGAGATCTTTCCATCTTCTGAGGTCTTCTTTGATTTCTTTCTTCAGAGACTTGTCATACAGAACTTTCACATGCTTGGTTAGAATCGCTTCAAGGTATTATGAAGGGTGTTATTTCCCTAATTTCTTTCTCAGCCTGTTTATCCTTTGAGTAGAGGAAAGCTACTGATTGGTTTGAGTTAATATTATATCCAGCCACATTGCTGAAATTGTTTATCAGGTTGGGGAGTTCTCTGGTGGAATTTTGGGGGTCACTCAAGTATACTACCATATCACTGAAAATACTGAATTTTCAACTTCTTCCTTGCCAAATTGTATCCCTTTAACCTCTTTCTGTTGTCTAATTGCTCTGGCTAGGACTATGAGTACTATATTGAATGGGAAGGGAGACTGGGCAGCCTTGTTTAGTCCATGATTTTAGTGGAATTATTTCAAGATTCTCTCCATTTAGTTTGATGTTGGCTACTGGTTTGCAGTATATTGTTTTTACTATGTTTAGGTATGGGCCTGGATTTCTGATCTTTCCAAGACTTTTACGACAAACAGGTGCTGAATTTTGTCAAATGCATCTAATGAGATGATCATGTTTTTTTTTCCTTTGAGTTTGTTTATATAGTGGATTACATTGATGGATTTCCATATATTGAACCATCCATCCCTGCATCCCTGGAACGAAGCCTACTTGATCATGATGGATGATTATTTTGATTTGTTCTTGGATTCAGTTTCTAAGAATTTTATTCAGTGTTGTTTCATCGATATTCATAAGTGAAATTGATCTGATGTTCTCTTTCATTGTTGGGTCTTTGTATGGTTTATATATAAGCCTAATTGTGGTTTCATAGGATGGATTGGGTAGTACTTCTTCTTCTATTTTGTGGAAAAGTTTGAAGAGTATTGGTATTTGGTCTCCACTGAAGGTCTGATAGAATTCTGCAATAAAGCCATATGGTCCTGGGCTTTTTTTGGTTGGAAGACTTTTAATGACTGCTTTTTTTTTTCTTTGTGGTTATGGGACTGTTTAGAAAGTTTATCTACTCTTGATTTAACTTTGATACCTGATATCTATCTAAAAACCTGTCCACTTCATCCAGATTTCCCAGTTTTGTTGTGTATAGGCTCTTGTAGTAGAATCTGATGATTGTTTTGAATTTCCTCTGTTTCTGTTATTATGTCTCCCTTTTCATTTCTGATGTTTATAATTTGATTACTGTCTCTGTTCCCTCTGGTTAGTCTGGCTAAGGGTTTATCTCTCTTGTTGATTTTCTCAAAGAACCAGCTCCTGGTTTTGTTGATTCTTTGTATAGTTGGGTTTTGTTTTGTTTTGTTTTGCTTTGCTTTGTTTTGTTTCTACATGGTTAATTTCAGCCCTGAGTTTGATTATTTCCTGATGTCTATTCCTCTTGGCTGTTTTCCTTATTCTGTTCTAGAGCTATCAGGTGTGCTTTCAAGCTGCTAGTGGATGCTCTCTCCAGGTTCTTTGTAGAGGCACTCACAGAGCTATGAGTTTTCCTCTTAGCACTGCTTTCATTGTGTCTCATAAGTTTGGATATGTTGTGCCTTCATTCTCAATAAATTCTAAAAAAGTCTTTAATTTCTTTATTTCTTCCTTGACCAAGATATCATCGAGTAGAGTGTTGTTCAGCTTCCATGTATATGTGGGCTTTCCATTGTTTTTGTTGTTATTGAAGACCAGCTTTAGTCTGTGGTGATCTGATAGGATGCATGAGATTATTTCAGTCTTCTTGTACCTGTTGAGGCCTGTTTTGTGAAAAATTTTATGGCCAATTTTGCAGAAGGTATTATGAGATGGTCAGAAGAAGGTATATTCTTTTGTTTTAGGACAAAATGTCCTATTGGTATCTGTAAAATACATTTGATTCATAACTTCTGTTACTTTCACTGCATCTCTATTTAGTTTCTGTTTCCATGATCTGTCCATTGCTGAGAGTGGGGTGTTGAAGTTTCCCACTATTATTGTGTGAGGTGCAATGCTTTGAGCTTAAGTAAAGTTTCTTTTATGAGTGTGGTTGCCCTTGATTTGGACCCTAGATGTTCAGAATTGGGAGTTCATCTTGGTAGATTTTTCCTTTGATGCGTGTCTTAGTCAGGGTTTCTATTCCTGGACAAAAGATCGTGACCAAGAAGCAAGTTGGGGAGGAAAGGATTTATTTGGCTTACATTTTCCACATTGCTATTAATCACCAAAGGATGTCAGGACTGGAACTCAAGCAGGTCAGGAAGCAGGAGCTGATGCAGAGGCCATGGAGGGATGTTCTTTACTGGCTTGCTTGCTCTGGCTTGCTCAGCTTGCTTTCTTATAGAACCCAAGACTACCAGCCCAGAGATGGTACCACCCACAAGGGGCCCTCCCCCCTTGATCACTAATTGAGAAAATGCCCCACAGCTAGATCTCATGGAGGCACTTCCTCAGCTAAAGCTTCTTTCTCAGTTATAACTCCAGACTGTGTCAAGTTGACACGCAAAACTAGCCAGTACAATGAGCATGAAGTTTCCTTCCTTATCTTTTTTGATAACTTTTGGTTGAAAGTCAATTTTATTTAGTACCATACTGGGTACTCCATCTTGTTTCTTGGGACCATTTGCTTGGGAAATTTTTTGCAGCCTTTTTCTCTGAGGTAGTGTCTGTCTTTGTCACTTATGTGCATTTCCTGTATGCAGCAAAATGCTGGGTCCTGTTTATGTATCCAGTCTTTTAGTCTACGTCTTTTTATTGGAGAATTTAGTCTATTGATGTTAAAAGATATTACAGAAGAGTGATTGTTGCTTCCTGTTATTTTTGTTGTGAGAG
Source organism: Mus minutoides (assembly GCA_902729485.2). Classification (NCBI taxonomy): domain Eukaryota; kingdom Metazoa; phylum Chordata; class Mammalia; order Rodentia; family Muridae; genus Mus; species Mus minutoides. The sequence goes on along the minus strand of LR749494.1, from coordinate 4,292,480 downwards.
GTGGAATTATGTTTGTGTGGCTATCTTCTTTTGGGTTTGTGGAAAGAATATTACTTTCTTGATTTTTCTAGGGTGCTGTTTCCCTCCTTATGTTGAAGTTATTTCCACCTATTATCCTTTGTAGGGCTGGATTTGTGGAAAGATATTGTGTAAATTTGGTTTTGTCCCAGAATATCTTGGTTTCTCCACCTACAGTAATTGAGGGCTATGCTAGGCTGCCATTTGTTTTCTCTTATGGTCTGTCTGTATGACATTTGCCCAGGATTTTCTAGCTTTCATAATATCTGGTGAGAAGTCTGATATAATTCTGATATGTCTTCCTTTATATGTTACTTTACCTTATAAGACTCTGGTGAGCCTTAGCTTACCAGGGACTCCCCAAGTGAACCATTTGGAGCCAGCAATCAATGCTAAAAGCAAGAGGGATTTATTGTTCCAATAAACTAAGGTCATCCTAGACCCAAAAGAGAGGCGGCAACCACCAACGGCCTGCTCTGCAAGTTTTTATATGTTTTCCAGGGGCCAAATAGAGCATCAGCAACTAGGCACAATATGATCGGCAGAACAGTGCACCCTTTAAACTGATTGGTCTTTAAGGAATGAGGTAGTAGGGGCTTACTCAGCCTCTTTCTTCTGGCCTACATGCTCTCTGACCTGTCTCTTTCAGGAGAGGAGGAGTCTGGTAGAATTTCCTAAAGGCTCTGAGCTGACTTCTTCAATCCCCCCTTTTCTTTGTGCAAGCTTCAATCCTGAAGCTATTGCTGGTATTCTGATAGCTCATATTCCTGGTCTTCTGTATCTAGTTTCTTTTGTATCTTCTGCTTTGAGATTATTAGTTGTACTGTACCTATGCACTCCTTAACAAATGCAACCAAGCAGTTCAAAATGTAGGGGCCAAAAGTCAACAATAGCAGGAGAACAATTAGGGGTCCTAAGAAGGTAGATATGAAGGTGGTTAACCAAGAGGAGGAGTTAAACCAAGACTTGAATCAGCTCTGCCCTGACTCTGTTCTCTCTCCCTTCCTCTTGGCTAACGTTTCTCTCACCTTGGCCATTGAATCTTTTACTATCCCTGGATTGGTCTACAGTATGTGTTTCCCGATGTTTCACACCCCAAGGTGTCATAGAAGAAATGGTTAGCCCCCTAACACTGATGGGCCTGCTGCTGGCTTCTCTCATCTCAGGGACACACATATATGGGGGATTTTCACAGGACACTTTTCAACTTTGGGTATCTGAACCCTAAGTCTCTCCCTCCAAGGCCACTTCCAGGACACAGTTTAGATTTACAAGTCCCTTGTCCCCCACATTCAGGAAATCCCTCCCCTTGTGTCTCCAGTGCAGCAACACCCCAGAAGTCAAGGCCCATCGCTAAATCACAGAAATCAGACAGGGTCTAGCCACCAGATAGATACAATGCAGATAGTGGACTAAGCCACATTACCACTGGCTGAGAGCACCTGCTAAGTTACCCTGATAGAGTTGTGGGGGCTGCTAAGGATCAGCGCCAGAAGATATACCATAGCCCATAGCCTTCTTGTGGTTTCTCTGGCCTTGCAGAAGGGGGTTGCTTTGGTGTCTGGCTGCTACCTAGTTGGCATCAGGCACAAGTGCTGATCTCAAGTGAACCCAGGTAATTACTCCATCCACTTTAATTGACATCAGGGTAGTCAACAATACCAGGAACAGCCCTCTTCATTTTGCTTCCAAGTGTTCAACACAATATACCCAATCTCCAACTTGGTACTTGTGTGGAACCTCTGGGGTACCTGCATTACACAGGGCACTAAGTTTAGGCCACAATTCCAGGTGGCTGATCTGGAAAGCTTGCAATCAAGCCATAAGTTCCTTGTCAGACTGAAAAGTCACTCAAGAGCTGGAGTCAAGGAAGTGGGTGTCTCATGCAAGATCTCAAAAGGGGTCAGGTTAAAATGGTAGGGGATGTTCAGGGCCAAGGGAGGGGCACCAACCAGTCCAAGCCAGTCTTCTGTTTATTTTCTCTACATGCCCTGAGCTCTGGGGATGGTACACACAATGGGGCTTCCAATTAGTCCCCAATATCTCTGCCAATCTCTAACCTACCTTAAGAAACAAAAGCAGGACCATTGTCCAATCCAATTACTTTGGGCACTCTGAACCTATGGAAAAATTTCTTCTAATATCTTCTTAGCTACCACAGTAGCTGTTTCTTGCTTGGTGGGGAATGTCTTGAGTGGAAAGTGTCTGGGAGCCCTCCTGTGCCCACCTGCCCACAGCATAGGAGGAATTCTGGCTGGGCATGGGCTATCCTCCCTCCACCCTCTTCCCCTACCCACTTAGTTCCCACAGTTGCCAGCTTCATTAGGGCATTCAAGAGGTCCAAGATTTCCTGTTTCTTTCCTCTTATGTGAGCAGTCTTCTCTTTGGCATATAGTCCTGTGGACATGGGCTGTGGCAAAGGCATACCTGCTATCTATGTGGATGTTAATTTTCTTGCTGGCTCCAAGTTCCAAGGCCTTGGTGAGGACAATTGGTTCCACTTTCTCCATTGATGTGCCAGGGGTAGAGGTGCCAGAGTATAAAGGTTCTACCCAGATGACATTTGTTCTTTCCACCACAGCAGCACCTGCTTGTCTCTGACCTTCATGGAGAAAACTGTTCCTGTCTGAAAACCAGGTAGTCTCAGCTTTCATCGGAAGTCAGTCTGAGGGGTCTTTCCTTTTGGATCAGCAGGAAGTATATCTGGGCCCCCATTTTGGAGAGTATGTCTTGCCCCAACAGAGTGTAGGGACAGTCTGGGGCGACCCTAAATGAATGGGATACCTGGCCCATCTCTAGATCCCCTATTCTTCCCATGGTCTATGAATACATTTTGGTGCATCTTGGACCCTTCTTGGAAATGGGACCATTGGCTTGGAGGACCGAGTGTTGAGCCTCTGTATCCACCAAGAAATGAGTGGGTTTCACCTCCACTCTCAGAGTTACCCTGGGTTTGGGGAGGGGTTCCAAATTCTGTCTCCCCTAATCACTGTATTCACCCAGGGTTAAGACCTTTGCCTTTGGGGGGGGGGAGTACTTTTCCCAAGGTCTGGGACTTCCTTACCCTAGCTTCCATTTGTTAAGGCACTCTCAAGCCCAGTGGCCTCTCTCCTTACAGTGTATACACTGGTCCTTTTCAAGGGGTTTTCTGTCACTCTTTGGTTGGAGTCTCTCTTCTCTGTTTTCCCTAACTACTGTAGCCTGGACCCTCTGTAGATTCCTTCCCTGTCTCTTTTCTTTTTTTTCTTTATCTGCTTCTTCTCTCTCTGCCTCCTTGTAATGGTAGACTTTCTCAGCAACCTGCACTAAATCCCTCAATGGCTTATTCTGTCTTTCTAGCCTTTGAAGCTTTTTCCTGATATTTCTACTAGCCTGGTCTATAAAAACCGTTGTCACAGTAGGTTTATGTGTTTTGCTGCTGGGGTCATAGGGTGTATATTGGTGGAATGCCTCCATGAGCCACTCTAGAAAGCCTACAGGTCTCTGCTTAACCTCACATACCTTGGTCAAATTTGTGTGTCATCATGCAACCCCCTTGAAACCGGCCAGTGGAGTCTGGTAGTGGACCTTTAGGTGCCCCTTACCGTTTACTATATTAAAGTCCCAGTCAGGTCTAGTCAGAGAAAGCCTGCTGTTCACAACAGCCTGGTCAACTGATGGTGCCCCCATGTCTGAGGGAGTATTCTTTCTGGCTTCTGGCTTCCTGCATTAAAAATAAAACAGTCTCAAAGAGATTAACCAGCCCTTTGGAAAAAAGAGGTGTGAGTTGGGCCTTCCAGTTGTACAAGTCAGCCAAAGGAGAAGGCCAATATTGCATAGCCTGATTGCCCTTTTTCAGAGGTCCATGTGCCCTTAGTGGGAGAGCCACCAAGGGTAGGTGGCTCTCAGATCTCCTCCCGCTCCGCTCCTCCCTCCAATAAAGAGGGGGAAATGGCCCCAGTCTCATATGAGCTGAGGATCCCAGAACCGGTACTGGCACTGGTGGGGCCATGGAGAGAAGGGTAGGGAGATTTGGAAGAGGAGTGTCTTGGAGTAACAGGTCCACTCTTGAGGGGTCTTGGAGGTTCAAAAGTTTCTCAGGTCCAGATTCCTCCTCCGGCCTTCCTTTTTCCTGACAGTCAAAACCTGTATGGTTGGTTTGGGGAAAGAAAGTCTTTTATCTATGAGGGAGGATGGGGATCCTCCACTAGATTCTCCTAGGTTACTATATAGAGCCCTTGGTTAAGGTGCCTGAAGGATCCTGACCTAAAGACTCTCTCCTCTACTGCTTTGATCACCTGCAAGTCGAAAGTCCCTAGGAGTGGGTCATGCAGAGAAGCAGAGAATAATTAACTTGTCTTTTAGTCTATCCAATGTCCAAAAACTGTCATCAGTCCAAGAACACAGAATGAGATACCAACAAATACAGAGAAAAACAATAAACACACAGACCCTGCCACAGGTGGCATCCAGGTCCAATAACAGAGAAGAAAAGCAACCCACAGTTTGTTCCAGCTGTGGGGAAACAAACCAGGTGCCTCTGCCCATACAGCAGGAGCCAGATAAACCAGGTTAAAGCAAGACTTGGCTCCCACCGATACTGTCTTCCTGATTCCAGAAAGAGCAAAGCCTTCCCGGCTCCAATGAAGCGTCCTTCAGTCACACCACCACCACCCCCAGCCCCTGCCCCATCCTGCAGTTGAGACATTAAGTCAGGTCTACATGCTGCAATTGACTACTCTGCACCAGACAACATAAGTAATCTGAGCCTCACAACACTTGCAAGCAAAAGTTCAAACAGACTTACAGACTCAGACTTTGACAAACAGTAAGACAAACAGGAACCTCGGTAAAAGCTCAAGACCTCCGCTTCATTGCTCCAGTGTGTTCCCACCAGGAGTCAGATTCCCAGCCAATGCACCAAAAGTAAGACTGGTGAGCCTTATCTTACCAGGGACCCTCTGAATGAACCACTTGGAGCCAGGAATCAATGCAAAAATTAAGAGGAATTTATTGTTCTAGTGCACCGGGGTCATCCTAGACCTGAAGGAGAGGCAGTAATAGCCTTTCCGAGAGTTTTTATATGTTTTCCAGGGGCTGAATAGAGCATCAGCAACTAGGCGCAATAAGATTGGCAGGACAGTGCACCCTTTAAACTGATTGGTCTTCAGAGAATGAGGAAGTAGGGGCTTGCTCAGCCTCTCCCTTCTGGCCTATATGCTCTTGTGTCTTCCAGGAGGGGAGGGGTCTGGTGGAATTTTCCAATGGCTCTGAGCTGACCTCTTCAACCTTTTTCCCTTACTGCTTTTAATATTCTTTCTTTGTTTTGTGCATTTGGTGTTTTGACTATTATGTAACAGAAGGAATTTCTTTTCTGGTCCAGGAGTTCTGTAGGCTTCTTTTATGTTTATAGGTATCTCTTTCTTTAGGTTAGGGAAGTTTTCTTGTATAATTTCGTTGAAGATATTTACTGGCCCTTTAATTTGGGAAACTTCTCTCTCTTCTATACTTATTATCCTTAGGTTTGGTCTTCTCTTTGTGTCCTGGATGTTTTGGGTTAGGAGCTTTTTGCATTTTGCATTTTCTTTGACTGTTGTATCAATGTTTTCTATGGTATCTTCTGCACCTGAAATTCTCTCTTCTATCTCTTGTATTCTGATGGTGATGCTTGCATATATGACTTCTGATCTCTTTCCAAGGGTTTCTATCTCCAGGATTGTTCAGATAGATCTTAATATAAGAAGAAAGAAGAAAGTTTAGACATTAAATTCCATTAGTATTTATGAGCAAGGTATTCATTCATAGAACCTTGCTTACCAAAATTTTGGAAATCAGAGAAATATACATGTGGAATTTCTTTAAAAAAAAAAGATAGTCTCTACTCATAAAAAAAATTAACTTTCATACTAAGTATTTAGTATTTAATTGTCATACTATTTTGATTTTCAGCCTATCTCTGAAATGATTTTATTCAAAATATTTAAAGCTACTTTAATATATAATTTGTTGAACACAAAGACACTAACAGGTTCTCATGTATCTCAGGCATGTATTTCAGTTACCTCTAAAGACACAATGGAGAGAAACTTGACTCTTCTTTGCTCTAGATCTAAAGTCATAGACCACTGAAATTTTGTAGTTTGAAACCAAGCAATGTTTCTTTTTTGGTACACACTTGATTTTCATCTGCTTGAAGTACTTTTGTAGCCTAATAAAATAAAAGAATCTGCATCTTTATATGAAGCATCGACTGGCTGTGGTAGGAGACTTTTTCATTCTTCACTCAGTTGTTTTCCGGACATTAAATAATAGTATTCAACATTACATTAGCATAATGGCAACAAGCACTGACTTCACTTGGGACCTTTCAGTATTCCTCATCTCAACTAACAAGTACACCACACCTGCAGGGGGTCTCACGGCATCCAAAAAGCAGGAAAGCAGCAGCGCTGTCTGGTAGTTAATCCCTAGAAATGTTCCCAGGTTTTCCTCATCTCTTAATCAATGCCTCTCAAAAGCAGTAAGTGTGGAGCTGGATAGACAACTCAGTGATAAGAACTCTGCTCTTCCAAAGGATCTGAGTTCACTGTTCAGCATGGCAGTCTGTAACAATTGTCTTTAATGCCAGTTCCAGGGCATCTGACATCCCCACACAAATACTTATAAAATAAAATTCAACAATTAAAAATAAACTAAAAGCAAAGAAACAGCAAATGTTCAACATTGTTTCAATGCATAAAACTACTATGAAACTTAACCAAGTGGATGCTTGTGGGGGAATTTGAAATCTAGGGTAGCTCCTGAATAGAACAGTTATGAGTAATTTGAACTTTTGAGTAAAGTTATCAGAAAAATGAGCATCTATATGTTCATTAACACCCTAGGGCATAACATCTAGGGCAATGAGTGCTCTAGAAATAGGTTCAAAGATTTATACAACATAGCTAGCTAGTTTTCTAAAATACCAACTAATAAGCTCTATTATAGGTAATTACAAATTTGAGTTCTAAATACAATCCAGAGCTTAGCATTTTAGATATCCATGACCCACATATTTAAAAACTCTCCCTATCTACACTAAAGCAGAAATTCCTTTCTGGAGCTTGTTGTCCCTAGTGTGGAACTGGTATTAACGCTCTGGCCTAGAAGAGAAATACCAAGCATTCCTATGTCATTGACCAGAACTAGTCACACAGTTCTATTCTATCACAAATGGCCAGGAACTATAAACTTCCTATAGGCAGGCAACACAGAGATCTGGAGATATTGGTTGAGTTAGACTTAATAATAAATAAAGGAATAACCCTGAAGGCATCAAGGGGGGGTGAGATTTCATATCACCAGACCTATGGAATTAGAAAGAGGTGAACACGTAAGCAAATCAAACTGGGATGGGAAGATGGCTTAGTAAGACTACTTGCTAGCAAACATGAGGACCTATGCTCAGACCCCTGCATCCTCATAAAAGCTGGATATACCTGCAGACATCTGTACCTGTCACAGTCAGCAAAAGGGCAGAGACAGAAGGATGTCTGAGGATTTGGTCAAGCAACACAGCCAAAACTTGGAAACTCCTGGTTCATCGAGAGACTTTCTCAAGAAAATAAGGCTGCAAGTGATAGACAATAACAGTCTGTATCTACTGCTGTCTGCAAGTGGGTGAGCATGTATGCCCACACACCTATGCACATATATGCACATCATATATAAATCACACATGCACATATAAAAATAAAGTAATATAAAATAAAAAAGTCAAGCAAGTTGTACCTAGCCTAGTACTGCTTATAAGCTATGGAGATTCAGTATTTGTCTTGTGGTTAAGTCTATACAAGGTAACTCAGTATCTGTCCCACAAGAACTCAAAAAGCAGTGGTGGAATAAAGGACCACAAGAACACTGAATAATCAAGAAGGAATAGAATCATAGAAAGCTTATCTATTGCTCTTCTTATCAAAATGACCTGTTTCCTGGAAAGAAGTGAGGTTCATGAAGAAGCCACAAAAAATTACAAATTGTTTATTTCCCTGGACTTAAAAAGTGAGGTCCCTCAGTCTCATATAAGCAACGCTGCGGAAGGCCAACATATTGGACAACAATGGGCAGCAATCCTGAAGTTTGGATGTTGTCCATGTGAAAAGAACCCACCTATCCTGGAAATGTTTCTGCCCCCTTGGATGGAAGCCTAGATCAAGCATTCCCTGTCCATGTCCCTTCCCAGGATTTAGATGCTAATCTCTGGTTGTGGATTTAACATTAGCACTGAGTTCATTTATATTGCTAAGACTTTTTTTCTTCTTCAACATTGTTAGTTATCTCACTTTATAAATGAAGGAGCAAAAAGGAAACTTTGTTGAAGTACAATCTCATACCATAATCTTACAGTGATAGCAGGAATGGGAAGCAGGGTTTACAATGTTCCTTTGAGATAAACGATGAAGAGAGGCATGGACTTTCCCTATGAAAGGCAGAGGGAGATTTGGAAGGTCCTCTTGGGCAGGATGACAGGCATGTTCTAGAAATGACACTATATGTAATCAAATGCACAGATCAGGCGGTCTGAAATATCCTTTTAAAGTTTTACAAGGAGAGAACATGAACGTACAGTGAATTTGAAGGCAATTCCAATTCAGACAGAATGCTCCCTCTGGTGGCTGCAGCATGGCAGAAACTTAACATTAACCAGTTGCACTACAATGCAGAAACCAGGCTAAGAGCTGAAATCAGGGAATGCATGTGCCTGGTTAGCAACACTTTGAACAATGGGTGACAGTTTCAGAAGCCAAAGGACAAAGAAGCAAGTGGCCTTTGACCAGAGAGGACAGCACTTGTGACATAGATTAAGACATTTCTCAAAAATAGATCCAGAAAAAGGACATATAATAGCTGCAGTTAACTCAAATTACCTCCTACCTACAGTAGGCAATGCCCCAAGCTCCTGGTATTCTGTCTGGACTCCACCCCCAACAGCTACCTGGCAATAGCTAGGTATCCTCTTCCCCACAGTTACCCAGCAACAGACAGGTAGGCCCAGCCCACTATAAAGAGAGCTGCTTGCCCCCTCCTCTCTCTCTTGCTCTTACCCTCTTTCTCTTACTCTCTTGCTTCTCTCTCTTGCCCTCTTACTCCTCCTATCTCTGCCTTCCCTTCCCACCCTCCTCTCCACATGGCAATGGCCAGATTCTACTTCTCTACTCTTTTCCCTCTCTGCCTTTCTACAGTAAATGCCTTAAAACCATGGACTACAGCTGGGCAGTGGTGGCACACGCCTTTAATCCCAGCACTTGGGAGGCAGAGACAGGCGGATTTCTGAGTTCGAGGCCAGCCTGGTCTACAAAGTGAGTTCCAGGACAGCCAGGGCTATACAGAGAAACCCTGTCTCAAAAAGCCAAAACATAACAAATACTATTATAATAATAATAATAATAATAATAATAATAATAATAATAATACCCATGAACTGCCTCTTCTCCTCGGGAGCTACCTTGCTGGAGCAATGAAGCAGGTCTTTCCTCTAGAGAGCCTCACATCTAACCTCTTGCAGGGAGGCCTCCCTGCTCTCCAGCCACAGCTGCCAGCCAACCCAAGCCAAGTTGCCTAGCCAAGCCAAGGACTCTTATTCCTGTGGTAACCAGCTGGAGCCCTCTTCCTGCTCTTTTCCCGTTAGCCCCGGGCCAGAGCATCTGCAGTGCCCAAGAGTGAGAACCTGCAGGTCTTGGCCTCTGAGCAGGCCAGCTCCAAGCAGTTCTGCAGGGACCCCCGACTGAGCCTTCCCCACCTTCAGAGGGGGTGGGGGTAGGGGCTGTGGCTTCTCAGAGCACAAAGCCTGCCCAGCAATGTGGGGTCAAACGTGGGACCCCATTTTTAACTGTCATAGCTTAGATCTTGCATGGTTTGCCTCTTACTTTTGATCTTACTAAACTACAGTTTTTAAAATTCACTTACTTTACTTAATTTTTTTCATGCAATATATTTGGATCATATTCTTTCCCCTCCTCCAACTCCTCCCAGGTCCACCCCAACCTCCGTACTCAACCAACTTCATTTCCTTCCTCTCTCTCAAGATAGATAGATAGATAGATAGATAGATAGATAGATAGATAGATAGATAGATAGATTCAAAACAAACTAAAACAACCCGGTAAGAAAAAAAAAGTCAAAACAGCTTTGCTGGATTTATTAGTGAATTTACCCAAAGCTGGTTTCTCCAGACTTAGCTGCTACTAAAAATACTGGTAAGTGAGATTTGGGGGACAGAGTTGGAGTAGATTCACAGGGTTTTTTCCTACAAAATTCATTGCCACTCTTCCCATCTGCCCTCCATCCTTGTCAAAGGTAGAAAGCTGTTCTGGTATTCTTGATTTCTTCAAAACTAGGGGTTGACAATGGTTTGCACTCCATTTAATAGGTGCCTTGTTGCTGGAAATGACAATACTACAGGTATCTGTGAAGTCAGGGATGCTACAATCCAAAGGAGAGCGTCCACAAAAAGAATCACCCAGATCATCGATGTCAATAATAGCGAGATTAATTAAATGCTATAATCAAATAAACTGGCTCAAATCTGTTCACAGAGGCTATTTAGCAATGTGAACAAATACATTTAACATCATTAGATGAAGTAATAACAAGGAAATGACGTTTGAAGGAGATCATGAGCACTTTATAGTAAGCACAATAATTTCCTGGAATGTAAGGTTTTAGGTTATCTGCTTAGCTATCAGGTGAAAAGCATTCAGATCATTAGAGTGAGTGATTCTAAAGGCTCAGGCTGTTCTCTGCCCAAGGAAACAATGTCCCCAACACAAGAAAGTCTCTTATGGTCCTTTGAAAAGAGTCTCTAGACTCTCACCGCTGAAATGTGGCTCAGAAACCAACACCACCTGAGAAAAGGAAGGCATTCCAGTCCCACCCTCAGAGCTGTGAAATGAGAATCCATACTGTTAAGATTGACAAACCAGGAGAGTGCTGTGTTTACTGAAATGCACCGTACAGGTACCATAGCAGGTACAACTTCTCTGGGCATATAATTTTAAGTTTGTGAATGTCTGGGAACTGCCTGACTTTATACATTTAGCTCTGCCACACCAAATGTAAATTTTCAATGTCAGACATAGATCAGTATAACTTCTGATTTGCCTTGTTATGTAATGATTCCCATTTAGAGGCCAGTGGAGTGAAACACAAGTGATTTTGCATTCTCCCTCAATTACCTAAGTAATGATCTGCAAACAAGTTCCTAGAAAGATGCCACTTAAAGAAACTCTATGGTCCTTTCATAATGTGACTCATTACACCCTTTACTGATTCACTGTGCCCAAAGGCTATTTAGAGCCCCATGGTAGCTGTGGTGATAGAGAGTCCTGTTCTGCAGAAATGTTCCCAGCATGCCACCCATACAAACACATACATGAGCAATATGCGCAAAGCCCATGCTCCTGGCCTATGTCCTCAAAGTGTAGTGTTTCTTAGCAATTGTGCTCCTTTCCAGACCATACACAGGCTGTGGATCCAAATCACTTAATTATCCCTACAGGGATTTAACAATAAGCCTAAGGCAACACTAGAGGCAGAAGGGTGGCTTTGAAAACTGCTTCACAGTTTTTCTCATGGGTGAAGGAAAGGTGAAGTACAGCATGTGTGAACCTCTCCTAAAACACAAACAAAAAAAAATAACAATACTTATATTTTTTTAGATAGATATAGAAAATTTCATCTGAAAAATGAAGAACATTTTTTATTTTTACTTTTTTTTATTAAATATTTTCTTATTTTACATTTCAAATGCTATCCCTAAAGTTCCCTATACCTTCCCCCCACCCTTCTCCCCTACCTACCCACTCCCACTTCTTGGCCCTGGCGTTCCCCTGTATTGGGGCATATATATAAAGTTTGCAATACCAAGGGGCCTCTCTTCCCGATGATGGCCGACTAGGCCATTTTCTGCTACATATGCAGCTAGAGACACAAGCTCTAGGGGTTCTGGTTAGTTCATATTGTTGTTCCTCTTATAAGGTTGCAGACTCCTTCAGCTCCTGGGGTACTTTCTCTAGCTTCTCCATTGGGGGCCCTGTGTTCCATCCAATAGATGGTTGTGAGCATCCATGAAGAGCACTTGTTAAAAAAAAATTTTTCTTGTATCTGTTGTAATGTCTCTTTTTTCATTGTTTGAATGGTCTCTAAATTACTTTGGTTAAAGGTCTGTTAATCGTGTTAATCTTTTCAAAATACTTATCTATTGGTTTCATTGATGCTTTGTATTATTTTTTCCTTTCTAGTTTGTTCATTTCAATATTTATTTAATTTAAATTACCGAATTGTGTCTATTTTTTTGTCATTGATTGTTTTATTGTTTTTCTAAGGTCTTCTGGTGCATTTTAAGTGATTAATTTGACATGTCTCTGGGTTTTCTATGTGGACACATGGAGCTATAAACTTTTCTTTTATGACTGTCTTCCCTGTATGATTTTTGGTATGAGGCGTGTTATTTTCATTCAACTCAAAGCACTTAAAATCATTTTCTTGATTCCTTTCTTTCACCCAATTTTGATTCAGTAGTACATTGTCTACTTCTATAAATTTGTGAGCATTCTGTCGTTTTTACAGTTATTGTTGATGTCCAGCTTTAATCCACAGTGTACAGAATGTGGATGTGACTTGAAGTTACTTATTTTTTGAGGCTTGTTTTGTGCCCAAATTGTGGTCTTTTGTGAAAACTGTTCCATAGACTTCTCAGAAGAATTCTATAGAGTTTGGGTGTGAATATATATATATGTATATATATATTCTTAGGTTCATGTGGTTTATGATGCCATTTCCACAGTTTTGTTTAGTTTTTCTAGATAAACTGTCTATTGGTAAAAGTTGGGTATTAAAATCACACACACTATCTGTGGTTTTAAATCTGATCATGTTTCTTTTGGGCAAATGCTTGGGTACATGAATATTTAAGATTATATATGCTGTTGTTTGATCTTTTTCTTTAATAAATATAGTGTTCTTTTTTAGCTTTGGTTTGAGGTCTATTTTGTATTTTGTCAGATATCAAAATAGCTATATTTGATTGTTTCTTAATTTGATTTGCCTAGAATACTTTTTCTCCCCATTCTTTTGCTCTAAGTGGTGGGAGAGAAGAGTAAAGTAGGAAATGTAAGGAGGGACAATTAACACTAAAGGACATTTAAGAAACCATCTAGAAACCTACTAACACAGAAGCTTCCTAAAATATACCCCATGGGAGGAACAACAATATTAACCAACCAGACCCCCCCCCAGAGGTCCCAGGGACTAAAACACCAGCCAAAGAATACACATGGGAGAACCTATGACTCCAGCTGTATATGTGGCAGAGACGGTCTTGTCAATGGGAGGGGAAGGCCTGGGTCCTGTGAAGGCTTGATGCCCCTCATAGGAGAATGATAGGGTGGTGGGGAGGAAGTGGGTAGGTGGGGAAGCACCCTCGTGGAGGAATGGGGAAGGGAAGTGTAGTGGGGTGTTTTGGGGGGAGACATTTCGAGGGAGGATAACATTTGAAATATAAATAAACAAAATATCCAATAAAATAATAATAATTAAAAAACTAAAATACATATAAATGAACAAACCTACAGTTCCAGGAATCTTATTAAGTTGTTCACCAAAGGGGCCCCATGGACCCCCTCAAAACAACACAGGCTATTGCTAAGGCTTTTTGTTACTCTCTACAAACTGATGGTAAGGTCTTAATTGTTATAGACACAACTTGCTTATGTCATCAAACACAGGGAAGTGGAGCTCATACCTAACTAGAAGCTCCTTCCCTAGTGACTAGAGTTCATGGTACAAGAGTAACCAACCGTTAGTGACTAGAGCTCATGGTACAAGAGTAACCAACCGTGCTTTTATTGCATTAGAGTCTCACTCCATGAGATGGAACCCATGCCTGACACTAATAAAGTGACCAAGAATCTGAGTCTAAATAGTGTTGGAGATTGGTTCAAATGCTTTGATTCAATCAGGAATCTGTGTGTCCAAACACTAAAGGTCCTTGTCCCCAAATGGGTTTTGGTCGATCAATAAAGATGGCAGTAGACAATAGCTGGGCAAAGGGAAACAGGGCAGGACCCTTAGAGTTGCCCTGGCTAGGACCCAGAGGGGAGGAGAAGAAAAATTGCCACGAATCGGTGAGATAAGGATAGACATAGGAGCTATAGGAAATAGACCCAACCAACTTTGTGAGATTTCTAGTGAGTGGCCATTGGCCACTTCCCCAGTTGGGCCTGGGGTAGCAGGCGGAGGATTAGAACTGCCCAGTCTTTGAACCACCCATGGCCGGTCTCTATTTCTCTACTTTTTCCCTCTCTCTGCCTTTCTCTGCCTCTACTAACCTCCTAGCTCCCCTTCCCAGATACTTCTCCCAGCAAAAGGCATTTAACCTCAGGCCTACCCTGAGAACGTGGGTAAGGTTTCACTTATCACAACTCTGCTATGACAATAATGCCTTAAAACCATGGACTCCCTCTTCTCATTGGAACTCACTGTGGGGAACAATGGAGCAGGTCTTCCTCCAAAGAGCCACATGTCTAATCTCCTGCAGGAGGTGTTCTCAGCCATGGACTCCACCAAGCCAAGCTACCCAAGCAAGCCAAAAACTTTCCTCCCTGCAGGAACCAGCTGGAGCTCTCCTTCCCCTCTTTTCCCTTTGGCCCAGGACTAGAGCCTGCCCATGGGCCCAGGCCCAGACTCCGTTCTCAGCTCTTCTGAGGCATCTAGTAGTGTCTGAGGTGCCCAAGAATGAGAACCTTCATAAATTCATTGCTTTAATAGCTGAGTAGTACTCCATAAGAATAATAGGAATACAGAAGAGTGAGGATTCCCAACTCAAAGGGGCAGTAAACATCTTCAATAAAATTAAGGATAAACTTACCTAACCTAAAGAAAAAAATGCCAATAAACATACAAGAAGCCTACAGAATGCCAAGTAGAATGGACCAGAAAAGAAATTCCTCCCATCACATAATAATCAAAATGCCAAATGCACATAACAAAGAAAAAATATTGAAAGTGATAAGGATCAAGTAACATAAAGGCAAACCTACCAGAATTATACCAGACTTCTCAACAGCAACCCTAAGAGATCCTGGGTAGATATCATACACACCCTAAGAGATAAAAACGTCAGCCCAGGCTACTATAACCAGCAAAACTTTCAATTACCATAGATGGAGAAACCAAGATATTCTATGACAAGACCAAATTTAAACAATATCTTTCCACAAATACATCACTACAAAGGATAATAGAATGAAAACTCCAACACAAGGCAGGAAACTATACCCAAGAAAAAGCAAGAAATTAATCTTTTTACAACAAACCCCAAAGAAGAGAGCCATAAAAACTTAATTAATGGACTCAATTCCCAAATAAAAAGACATAGACTAATAAACTAGATATGTAAACAGGATCCAGCATTTTGCTGTATACAGGAAACACAACTCGGTGACAAAGACAGACACTACCTCTGAGTAAAAGGCAAGAAAAAAATTTTCAAGGAAATGCTCACAAAAAACAAGCTGGTGTAGCCATTCTAATATCGAATAAAATCACCTTTCAACCTAAGTTATCAAAAAGGAAAAGGAAGGACAGTTCATATCTATCAAAGGAAAAATCTACCAAGATGAACTCTCAATTCTGAACACATATGCTCTTAATGCAAGGGAACCCACATTCATAAAAGAAACTTTACTAAAGCTCAAAACACACATTACATTTCACAGAATAGTAGTGGGAGACTTCAAGACCCTACTCTCACCAATGGACAGATCATGGAAACAGAAACTAAACAGAGACACAGTGAAACTAACAGAAGTTATGAACCAAATGTATTTAACAGATATCTGTAGGACATTGCATCCTAAAACAAAAGAATATACCTTCTTCTCAGCACCTCACAGTACTTCTCCAAAACTGACCATATAATTTTTCACAAAACAGGCCTCAACAGATACAAGAGGATTAAAAATAAATCCCATGCATCCTATCAGATCATCAAGGACTAAGGATGGTCTTCAATAACAACATAAAAAACAGAAAACCACATAAACATTGAAGCTAAACAATTCTGTACACAATGATTACTTGATCAGGGAAAAAATAAAGAAAGAAATTAAAGATTTATAATTTAATGAAAATGAAGGCACAACATACCCAAACTTATGTGACAAAGTGAAAGCAGTGTTAAGAGAAAAACTCATAGCTCTGAGTGCCTCCATAAAAACTGGAGGAAAGATACACTAGCAGCTTAAGAGCGCATCTGAAAGCACTATACCAAAAAAAGAAGCAAATACACACAAGAGGAGTATTCGGCAAGAAATGATCAAATGCAGACTGAAATCAACCAAGTAGAAACAAAAACAACTCTACAAAGAATCAACAAAACCAGGAGCTGGTTCTTTGAGAAAAATCAACAAGATAGATAAACCCTTAGCCAGAATAATTAGAGGGCACAGAGACAGTATCCAAATTAACAAAATCTGAAATGAAAATGGAGACATAACAACAGAAATTAAGGAAATTCAAAAAAATCACTAGATCTTAATACGTACTGAAGCCAACTGGAAAATCTAGATGAAATGGATGATTTTTCTAGACAGATACCAGGTACCAAAGTTAAATCAAGTGTACATAAACTTTCTAAACAGTCCCATAACCCCTATAGAAATAGAAGTAGTTATTAAAAGTCTCCCAACCCCCCCCCAAAATCCCAGGTTTAGTGCAGAATTCTATTAGACCTTCAAAGAAAATCTAATATCAATACTCTTCAAATTGTTCCACAAAATAGAAACAGAAGAAACACTACTTAAATCATTCTATAAAGCCACAGTTAAGCTGATACCAAAATCACACTGAGACAGAGAACTTCAGACCTATTTTCTGTATGAATATCAATGTAAAAGTACTCAGTAAAATTCTGGCAAACCAAATCCAAGAACACATCAAAATGATCATTCACCATGATCAAGTAAATTTCATCCCAGGTACACAGGGATGGTTCAATATATGAAAATCCATCAAAATAATCTTCTACATAAACAAACTCAAAGGAAAAAAGACATAATTATTTCACTAGGTGCTGAAAAAGCATTTGAAAAATTACAACACCCATTGATGGTAAAAGTTTTGTTAAAAAAAAAAAAGTCTTGTAAAGATCAGGAATTCAAGGCCCATACCTAAACATAGTAAAAGCAATATACAGCAAACCAGTATCCAACATCAAAGTGAACGGAGAGAAACTTGAAGCAATCCCACTAAAATCAGGGGCTAGCCAAAGCTGCCCACTCTCTCCTTACTTATTCAACATAGTACTTAAAGATCTAGTTAGGGCAATTAGACAACAAAAGGATGCCAAAGAGATACAAAATGTAAAGGAAAAAGTCAAAATATCACTATTTGCAGATGATATGATCATATACTTCAGTGACACCTAAAATCCCACCAGAGAACTCCTAAAGCTGAAAAACAACTTCAGCAAAGTGGCCGGATATAAAATTTACTCAAATAAATCATTAGCCTTCCTCTACTCAAAGGATAAACAGACTGAGAAAGAAATTAGGAAACTGACACCCTTTATAATAGTCACAAATA
Organism: Mus minutoides; assembly: GCA_902729485.2. NCBI lineage: Eukaryota > Metazoa > Chordata > Mammalia > Rodentia > Muridae > Mus > Mus minutoides. Next base: position 4,274,861 of record LR749494.1, on the reverse strand, counting down.
ATATTACATACCTTGATGTGACTCTAACCAAGCAAGGGTGACAAGAACTTAAAGCTTCTGAAGAAAAAAATTGAAGAACTTAGAAGTTGGAAAGATCTCCCAAATGCTCATTGGATCAGCAGGATTAATATAGTAAAAATGGCCATCTTTCCCAAAGCAATCTACAAACTCAATGCAATCCCCATCAAAATTCCAAACCAATTCTTCATAGAGTTAGAAAGAACAATTTGCAAATTCATTTGGAATAACAACAACAAAAAAAAATAACAGGATAAATGAAGAAAATATCTAATAAAGAGGGAAAAAAAATAACAGGATAGCGAAAACAATTCTCAACAATAAAAGACCTTCTGGGGGTATCAGCATACCTGACCTCAAGCTGTATTACAGAGCAATAGTAATAAAAACTGCATGGTATTAGTACAGAGACTGGAAGGAAGATCAGTGGAATAGATTTGAAGACTCAGGAATGAACCCACACACCTATGGTCACTTGATCTTTGACAAAAGAGCTAAACCAATCCAGTGAAAAAAAGACAGCATTTTAACAAATGGTGCTGGTTCAACTAGTGGTCAGCATGTAGAAAAATGCAAATTGACCTATTCTTTTTTTTTTTTTTTTTTTTGCAAGAGAGTAATCAATTTATTTATTATCATCTTGATTAACAGCCTACTATCTTTTATTTTTTTATTTTTTTCATTAGATATTTTCTTAATTTACATTTCAAATACTATCCCGAAAGTTCCCTATACCCTCCCCCCACCCTGCTCCCCTTCCCACCCACTCCCACTTCTTGGCCCTGGCGTTCCCCTGTATTGGGGCATATAAAGTTTACAATACCAAGGGGCCTCTCTTCCCAATGATGGCCGACTAGACCATCTTCTGCTACATATGCAGCTAGAGACACAAGCTCTGGGGGTTCTGGTTAGTTCATATTGTTGTTCCTCTTATAGGGTTGCAGACCCCTTCAGCAGCTTGGGTACTTTCTCTAGCTTCTCCATTAGGAGCCCTGTGTTCCATTCCTATAGATGACCATGAGCATCCACTTCTGTATTTGCCAGGCACTGGTATAGCCTCATACGAGACAGCTATATCAGGGTCCCTTCAGCACACTCTTGCTGGCATATGCAATATTCTTATCTCCTTGTACAAAGCACAAGTGAAAGTGGATCAAGGACCTCCACATAAACTGAGAGACACTGAAACTTATAGAGGGAAAGGTGAGGAAGAGCCTCAAACACATGGGCACAGGGGAGAAATTCCTGAACAGAATGCCAATGGTTTATGCTGTAAGATCAAAAATCAAGAAATGAGACCTCATAAAATTGCAAAGCTTCTGTAAGACAAAGGACATTTCTATAGGACAATAAGGCAACCAACAGACTAGAAAAATATTTTTACCAATTCTACATCTGATAGAGGGCTAATATACAATATATACAAAGAACTCAAGAAATTAGACTCCAGAGAATCAAATAACCCTATTAAAAGATGGGGTACAGAACTAAACAATTTTCAATTGAGAAATATCAAATGGCTGAGAAGCACCTAAAGAAATGTTCAACATTCTTAGTCATCAGGGAAATGTAAATCAAAATGACCCTAAAATTCTGCCTCACACCAGTGAAAATGACTAAGATAAAAAAACTCAAGCAACATCAAATGATGTGGAGAAAGAAGAACACTCCTCCATTGCTGGTGGGATTGCAAGCTTGTACAACCACTCTGGAAATCAGTTTGGTGGTTCCTGGAAAAATTGGGAATAGTGCTACCTGAGGAGCCAGCTATACTACTCCTGGGCATATACCCAGAATATGCTCCAACATATAACAAGGACACATGCTCCTCTATGTTCATAGCAACCTTATTTATAATAGCCAGAAGCTGGAAAGAACCCAGATGTCCCTCAACAGAGGAATGGATACAGAAAAGGTGGTACAGTTACACAATGGAGTACTACTCAGCTATTAAAAAACAATGACTTCATGAAATTCACAAGCAAATGGATAGAATTTGAAAATATCACTCTGAATGAGGTAACCCAGTCACAAAAGAACATTCATGGCATGTACTCAATGATAAGTGGATATTAGGCAAACAGCTCAGAATACCCACAAGACAACTCACAGACCCTATGAAGCTCAATAAGAAGGAAGATCAAAATGTGGAATGCTTCAGTCCTACTTGGAAGGAGGAACAAAATAATGATGGGAGGTAGAGGGAGTGAGGGACATGGGAGGGAAAGAGAAGAAGGAGGGAAAAGGGGTCAGGATTGGGTGTGGGAGGAGTTGGGGGAGAAATACCAAGTGTCATGAGTTTTAATGGAGGTATGTAGCAGTGAGAGATGGGGAGCTGGGGGTACCCACTAGAAAGTTCCAGACGCCAAGAAAGTAAGAGGCTCCCAGATTATAACGGGGATGGCACTAGCTGAAATACCCAATGAAGGGGAGAGAGAACCTGTAGAGACTATATTCAGAGCTTAGGCCCAGTCCCTGGATGAGGGATGGAGTGGAGCAGAGACTGAAGGAAAGGGCATCCAGAGACCACCCCACCTGGGAATCAATCCCATCTGCAAACACCAAAACCAGACACTATTGCTAATGCCAAGAAGCACTTGCTGACAGGAGCCTAGTATAGCTGTCCCCTGAGAGACTCTGCCAGAGCCCAACCAATACAGATGGAGATACTCACAGGCAACCATTACTGAGCACAGGATCCCCAATGGAGGAGTTAGAGAAAGGACTGAAGGAGTTGAAGGGGTTTCTAACCCCATAGTAAGAACAACAATATCAACCAACCAGACCCCCCAGAGCTCCCAGGGACTAAGCCATCATCCAAGGCGCACACATGGAGGGACCCCTGGCTCCAGCTGCATATGTAGCAGAGTATTGACTTATTTGACATCAATTCAAGTGGAAGCCCTTGGTCCTGTGGAGGCTTGATGCCCCAGCATACGGGAAAGCTAGGGCAGTGAGGCAGGAGTGGGTATATGGGTAGGAGAGCATTTTCATAGAAGCAGGAGCAGGGGGATGGGACGGGGGGTTTCAGAGGGGAAACCAGGAAGGGGGATAACATTTAAAATGTAAAGAAATTAAATAACCAATACAAATAAATAAATAAAATACAATTAGGCCTTGCACACTACTAAATAAAAAGCCTAGTGCTAGGAAAGGGTTAACTATTTCTGAATTGTTGGCCAATAGGGTCCCATAGAACCCCAACACCAAACAATCAGGGTATTGACTATAACACTGTTATTTGCCCTCCAGAACTCGTCAGTAAGACCTATTCTTGAACATATTATATACTTGAGTCATATTGTTGATGGTGTACATGAATAAGCAGATTCTCTGAAGCATTTTCTCTGTATATAGTTGAAATTCTCATCAATTTAAAAAAAAATCAAAGTACTCAAAACCCCCTAAAAGTTCAGGCTGAAGAGATGGCTCAGTGGTTAAGAACACAAGCTATTCTTTGAGAGGACTCAGTTTCCATTTCCATCATTCATGTGGTGGCTCATAGCCATCTGTAACTCCAGTTACTAGAGATCTGACATCTTCTGATCTCCAAGGGTATCAGGAACCAATGATATACACAGACATACATGCAGACAAAACACACACATACATAAAGTACAGAGAATGTTCAAAAGAAAAACAACAGCTCCTTAGATCATGGGCAAGAAGGTGACCTAGAAAAACAGATTGCCATAATAAAGCAACTATATTAACTGATGCTGTAAAATAGAACATACAACATTCATGGCTTTTTTTTTTTGCAAATTTGGTCTTTTCTTTAGTTATAAAGATAACCAGTTACAGTTTTCACAAGATAATCTTGCAATGTTCCCCTACTCCAAATTGACAGAGATTTTAGTGACAAGCTCTACCTCAGACAACCAGCTTTGGTGATTCTGTCAAAAAAGGGCTATTGGCAAAAATGAAGCAATGACTCTGGCATAAATGCTATATAATACATGCTAGGGAGAGACATACATACATACTACTACCATATAGGGAAGGCTTAGAGCACCCCCATGTGGTCAGTGTGGGTTAAGACAAAGATAAGGCTTTTAACTGCAAAAGTGGCTAATTCCAAATGGCAGCTATGTCTATAGTGTTTTTTAAGACCATTCATGGCTGAATCTCATACTCACAGGTTAATTAAATCCTCCTTTCTCAATGGTAATAAAAGATAAAATTCCCAAGACATCATTTTTTACAAAGAAAACAACCAACCAAGTAATCCTTAATAACAGTGTTTCCAAAATGAATGAATAAATTATGCTTATGGTTTTATACATTGATTTGTCAGATAGAAGAATTCATGAAGATAGATATGGGCTCAGTGATACAGAATACAACCATTACAGTACCTGATGTTGAACAAAAGGAATAAAAGCCAGGTTAGGATCCTTCTGGTCCCCATCTGCACCCGGAAGCTAAGGCTGTTCCACACTCTGTACACAGGTCCCACCAGGAGAGAGCTGGTCTCCCAGCAGTTCTCTCACTCCTGGGATCAGAGGTGAAATAGCCACTTCCTCTCCAATAAATTTCTAAAGTGGAACTGGTCAGGAGAGCACAGGGCACAGAAACAGTGGAGCAGCTGGGACAGGATCATTCTGGTCACCATCTGCTCCTGGGATCTAAGGCTGTTCCACATTCCACTGTACACAGGTCCCACCAGGAGAGAGCTGGTCTCCCAGGAGTGTTGACACAGGCTACAGGCCCACAGAAGGAACAAGCTTCAGGCAGAGACAGCAAGACAAACCAACACCAGAGATAACCAGATGGCAAAAGGCAAGCACAAGAACCTTAACCAATAGAAACCAAAGCTACTTGGCATCATCAGAACCCAGTTCTCCCACCATAACAAGTCCTGGATACACCAACACAATGGAAAAGCAAGATTTGAATTTAAAAATCATATCTCATGCTGCTGATAGAGGATTTTAAGAAGGACATAAATAACTCCCTTAAAGAAATACAAGAGAACACAAGTAAACAGGTAGAAGCCCTTAAAGAGGAAACACAAAAATTCCTTAAAGAATTACAAGAAAACACAACCAACCAGGTAAAGGAATTGAACACAAATATCCAGGATCTAAAATTAGAAGTAGAAACAGTAAAGAAAACATAAAGGGAGACAACCCTGGAGATAGAAAAGGAAACCTAGGAAAGAGGTCAGGGGTCATAGATGCAAGCATCACCAACAGAATACAAGAAATAGAAGAGAGAATCTCAGGTGCAGAAGATACCATAGAAAACATTGAAACAACAGTCAAAGAAAATGCAAAATGCAAAAAGCTTCTTACACAAAACATCCAGGAAATCCAAGATACAATGAGAAGACAAAACCTAAGAATAATAGGTATAGAAGAGAGCAAAGATTCCCAACTTAAAGGGCCAGTAAATATCTTCAACAAAATTATACAAGAAAACTTAAGAAAACTTCCCTAACCTAAAGAAGGAGATGCCCATGAACATACAAGAAGCCTACAGAACACCAAATACATGGACCAGAAAAGAAATTCTTCCTGTCACATAATAATCAAAACACCAAATACACAAAACAAAGAAAGAATATTAAAAGCAGTAAGGGGAAAAGGCCAAGTAACATATAAATACAGACATATCGAGATTACACCAGACATCTCACAAGAGACTATAAAAGCCAGAAGATTCTGGGCAGATGTCATATAGACCCTAAGAGAACACAAATGCCAGCCCAGGATACTATACCCAGCAAAACTCTCAATTACCTTAGATGGAATAACCAAGATATCCCAAATTTACACAATATCTATCTTTCCACAAATCCAGTCCTTCAAAGGATAATAAATGGAAAACTCCAACACAAGGAAGGAAACGACCCTCTAAAAAATGTCAGGAAAATAATCTTCTTTTAACAAACCCCAAAGAAGATAATCTCAGAAACATAATTCCACCTCTAACAACAAAAATAACAGGAAGCCACAGTCTCTTTTCCTTAATATTTCTTAATATCAATGGACTCAATTCCCCAATAAAAAGGCATTGACTAACATACTGGATAAATAAACAGGACCCAACATTTTGCTGCATACAGGAAACCCACTTCAGTGACAAAGACAGACACTACTTCAAAGTAAAAGGCTGGAAAACAATTCTCCAAGCAAATGGTCCCAATAAACAAGCTGGAGTAGACATTCTAATATTGAATAAAATCGACTTTCAACTTAAGTTGTCAAAAAGAATAAGGAAGGACACTTCATACTCATCAAAGGAAAAATCTACCAAGAAGAACTCTCAGGGCACTCACATTCATAAAAAAAAACCTACTAAAGCTCAAAATGCACATTGCACCTCACACAATAATAGTGGGAGACTTCAACACCCCACTCTCATCAATGGACAGATCATGGAAACAAAAACTAAACAGAGACACGGTGAAACTAACAGAAGTCATGAACCAAATGGATTTAACATGTATCTATAGAACATTTCCTCCTAAAACAAAAGATATACCTTCTTCTCAGGACCTCATGATACCTTCTCCAAAATTGACTATATGATCAGTCACAAAACAGGCCTCAACAGATATAAGAAGACTGAAATAACCCCATGCATCCTAACATTTCACCATGGATTAAGGCTGGCCTTCAATAACAACACAAATAATACAAACCCACATACATGTAGCCAACCATTAGACTGAGGGTGGGGTCCCCAATGGAGGAGTTAGAGAAAAGACTAAAGGAGCTGAAGGTGTTTACAACCCCACAGGAAGAACAAGTATATCAACCAACCAGACCCCCCATAGCTCCCAGGAACTAAGCCACCAACCAAGGAGTACACATGGTTCCAGCTGCATATGTAACAGAGGATGGCCTTCTAAGGTATCAATATGAAGAGAGGTCCTTGGTCCTATGAAGTCTCGATAGATGCCCCAGTATGGGAGAATTGAGGATGGGGAGGCACGAGTGGGTGGGTGGAGGAATACCCTCATTGAAGCAGGGGGAGGGGAGATTTGATGAGGACTTCTGGATGGGGGGAACTGGGAAAGGGATAATATTTGAAATGTAAATAAAGAAAATACTCAATTTTTAGAAAAAAAAAAAAAAAAAAAAAAAAAAAAAAAAAAAAAAAAAAAAAAAAAAGAATGAGGACATCCTGAGTTTTACAGACAAATGGATAGAACTAGAAAATATTATCCTGAGTTAGGTAACTCAGACCCAAAAGAACATGCATAGTATGTACTCACTAATAAGTGGATATTAGCCAAGAAAGGAAGGAAGAAAGAAAGAAAGAAAGAAAGAAAGAAAGAAAGAAAGAAAGAAAGAAAGAAGTACAGAATACCCAAGATAGAGTCCACAGAACTCAAAAAGGTCAACAAGCTGAAGGGTCCAAGTGAGGCTATCACAGTCCCACTTGGGAGGGAGAAGAAATAAATTACAAGTGGGAATGGAGGGAGGGACTTGGAAGGGAAAGTTGATAGGGAGTTGGGGAGGAGAGGGTAACATGAGCCAGCACAAAGAATGGATACAGGCAACCTTGAGAGGTAGGAGGTTGGGAGGACCATCCAGGCTGCACCAGAGACCCGGGAGGTGAGAGACTCTCAGGACTCATAGGACTTAGATGAAATGATTGACAGTAGGGAGAGGGAACTTATAGAACACACCTCCAGCAGGAAGACAGGGCTTCAAATGAGGGAGGGAGTTGCCATCCTAGTCAAAACTCTGACCCATAATTATTTCTGTCTGAAAGAGCTGCAGGGATGGAAATGGAGAGGAGTCTGAGGAAAAGAAGGTCCATCAACAGGCCCAAAGTGGGATCCAGCTCATGAGGAGCTCCCAAGGCCTGACACTACTCAGCCTATGGAGGGACGTAGCATGACTGCACTCCAGAAGACCCAACAAGCAGCTGAAAGAGTTAGAGGCAGATATTTGCACCCAAACAATGTACAGAAGCAGCTGACCGCTGTGGTTGAAAGAAGCTGAGAGAGACCCTGTAGGAGGACCAGCAATCTCAATTAATCTGGATCTCTGAGATCTCTCAAACACTGGACCACCGTGTAGCATTACCCCAGCTGATATGAGGCCTCCAACACATACACAACAGAGGACTGACTGGTCTGTGTTCAATCAGAGATGATGTACCTAACCCTCAAGAGACTGGAGGCTCCAGGGAGTTTAGAGGTCAGGTGCGGGAAGGGGGCAGGGGGAAAGAATCCTTATGGAGACATGGGGGTAGGGAGGAGGTATGGGATGTGGGGCAGTCAGAGGGTAGGTGGGGGGAGAAATAAAATTTGGAGTGTAAGAAAAAAAATAAAAACAAAAAACAAAAACAAACAAGGAGGCAGGGTTTATGGTGGTCATCTGGAACAAGGGGACAGGTTTAGCTAATCTCCATAGAAGCAGTCTTTGTATGGGAACAGTCTTCAGTTTTCAGTCTTGTAAACATTGGCAGAGGTGAGCCATGTTTGACATTTTCTGACCAAATTATCAGCATCCACAATTGTGCCTCTAAGTGGGGAAGGCTGAGGCCATGGTCCTGACAAGGCTGTGGCCAAATCAAAAACACAGTTATTCAGGAATCCACACACTCAGAATTTCCTTTGTTCCCTATATGGGATTTTTGGCATAAACAAGCCTACTCTTATTCTATCTCATGATGAAGGCCAATTCTGATTGGTAGGATTAGCCAATTGTTAAGGATGGATACTCTGCCCTATTTTTCTCCTGGGAACAAGATTCCTCCTGGTGAAGTTTTTGTTTTTATCTGAGATTTATATCATCAAATGATAGTGTGTTACATTTTCTGTTTTATACTATGTTGCCAGGGTTAGGTATCAGACTTACGTTCATATTCTAGAAAATAAATTTGAAAACATTCCCAGTACAGTGATGCTCAGAGAAGCAGCACAGATGCCTCTCAGGATCCTGTCCTCTCTATATTAGCTACTGTAGCCTCGCTTAAGATGTGCACCATATACTTCTAAAGCAGGACTCACTTGACATTTAAAACTAAAAACTTACTTGATGAAGCTAACTAAACCAGGTCATTTGGAGAGAAAATTGATTACCTACTTTAAAAATGATTTCAGTTATTTCTTTTGGTTTTATATTTCTTCCTTGATTCTAATGCATATTCCTAAGAAAATCCTAAGAAAATTTTAATGTGCTTCAAGAATTTTCACTTTGAGAAAGACTAAAAAGATGCCCCCTATCCCCTACACACACACACACACACACACACACACACACACACACACACACACACACACACAAGGTTCCAATGACAAACTTAACTTAGATTCTACCACAGTTTACCTTGGAAAACCAATGAGTTCATTAGGCTTACTTACTCACAGAGCAATGATTGAGGAGTTATGGACTGTGGCTTTGGATGATCTTAAAGCAGCAACCTTAGAAGGCCTATACCCAGCTAGAGTGATACCTTCCTTATGGCTATATAGAAAAAGTCCCCTCCCCCAGTCTCTCTCAGACTCCAAGACTAGATCCAGTCAGGGCATGCATGAGTTGCACACAACTGGTTGGCGGGATAGATGGATACTCGGGTGAGAGTCCCATGACCCACCTTGTTCCTTCCTCCTATGAGAAAACACCAACAGTCATCAAGCCTAGCTGGGATGAGAACTCTTGATGGCAGTGATTTGGCTTGGAGAATAAGTCCTGTTCAATACCAAATTAGTGTATTCACCCATCATTAATCTTCTCTATAGTTCTCACTGTAAGATTCTCTTTCCTCTTGCTCTTTGGTCTGTAGGCTTCTTCAGGAATTCTTTTAATTTAACTTTTTCCTATATGGACTACATTATTCTCTTTCCTCATACCTCACTTGGAATTAATTTCTTCTTCATTTACTGTAGGAGTTACACTTTTATTTTTACACCTCTGCCCCTGAGACAGGGTTTCTCTGTATAGCCCTGGCTGTCCTGGAACTCACTCTGTAGACCAGGCTGGCCTTGAACTCAGAAATCTAACTGCCTCTGCCTCTCAAGTGCTGGAATTAAAGGCATGAGCTACCACTGCCCATACTTGTTTTTTAATTGTGTGTGTGTGTGTGTGTGTGTGTGTGTGTGTGTGTATAAAACCATGTCACTGTGCAAGTGTAGTGGTCATAGGAATGAGTCAATGGGTCTCCTATTGCCTCTGTTCCTGAGGTGTTCTCCAAGATAAGAAGCCTGTGAGCTTCTGTGATTTTCCTGTCTCTCCCTCTCATCTTTCTGTAGAAAGGTTGTAATTATAGGCATATACAGCAACATCTGGCTTATGTAGGTTCTTAGAGCAAACTCTATCAGGCATGCACAGCTAGCACTTTTACCTGCTGACCCCCTCCAAGTCCCACTCCTCAGCCTCAAGTTACATTTCTTAATACTTCAAATTAAGTTGCTTTACTTTTCCAAAATATTTTTAGGTTATCTTTTCAGATAATGTGCTTTTTTAAACATCCTTTTACTTTTGTCTACTGAAGACCAGGGTAGAAAAGACCAATGATTAGATAGTGACTTATTGATTTATTTAGTGATTTACTTAAAGCAGTGGCTATTTGCTAAGCATGCCTTTACTTGTTACCTACCACAGAATGACCTGGAAAAACAGCGAAACAATGCGTCACTGTTCTTCACAACCTGCTGACTGCAACTGTGCCTTGTGCTTTTAAAGCAGCAATTCTCAACTTGTGGGTCATGACTCTTTTTGAGGGTTGGACAAACCCAAAAGCAATCCACGCTAGCTAACACAGGCAAGGCACTGGCCTGTTCTTGGGGAGACTCTCTGACCTGGACCGGAACTCCGAATTCTCTCCACCTAGCTTGCTAAGTTCCCACTGGCAGACTGCTACCACACCAGCCCCATGCTCCAAATTCCCAAAGCCTTTTGGGGTGTGAACCTACTCTTTACTGAAATACCTTTCTCTCTGGAACCCAGCTGAGGCACCACAGGAGGAAAGTGAAGGAAACATAACACAAACTCAGCTCAGAATTAACAGGTAACTCAAATCACTGGGCTCAGCAACTAGCACCCTAATTTACAAGTCATTCTAAGTTTAATTCCTGTGGAACATTCTGGTGGATCTGCTATCGAATTGGGGGAGGGGGGAGCTCGTGTTATCTACATATTATCCTCCAAGCTTTCCCCATTCAAAAGCAAAACACTTTTTTCTGCCTCTCCTCTTCCCCTCTCTGACCCGTAAGTCCTGACTACTCTTCGACCAGTGATAGGGTCCTAGAAATCTTTATTCATTAGGAGAAGGTTCACAGAAAGTGAAGGAAGGTTCACCTGAGTACATGATTCACTCCAATCCCAGGTAGCCCCTCCTGGGGAAACAGAATTAGCATCAAAATACAAACAGCACCAGGGCTATCCACAATAGTTTATATCTGATATCCTGCATATCAGGCATTTATATTACAATTTATAACTGTTAAATCACATAAATTAGTTATGAAGTAGCAATGAAGACCTTTTTATTCAACACAAGAAAGTGTATTAAAGGGTGACAGCATTAGGAAGGTTGAGAACCACTGATTTAGAGTATAAAGTGAGAATACAACCTGGACCCAGCATCCAAGCCATTCAGGAACTATTGTGGTTTCAGTTTTCCACTGCCACTTCTTTCCATGCTCACTGAGTGCTTATTCCAGGATCTTGGCAATGCTACCACTTTGCCTAGTACAACTGTGGGTTATTTTTGTTTATCTTCACCTTGACAATGTTTTAGACATTTGCTTTACTTTCTAACATGATTTGACAGTTTTTAACTGGCTATTTAACTGGACATTCCTGTTGCAACTTCCATCTTTTTTTTTTTTTAACCTTGAGCTGATCTCTTCAGCCAACTTAAGTAAGCCTTTGGTGTATGGGGTAGGCTGCAGAGAGAGCAATTTGTTACATGCCAATATATAGTGCCTCACTAAAGGACCATATCTATTTCTTGCATTTATTATATTGTTAAAACTGTAATTCTGGATGCCTGGAGACAGTGGTGTTTGGTAGGGCCATAGATATAGCCACTTCGGACAGCAGTTTCTTCAGAATGCCATGGCTGGTAACTTTCTAGTTGGCAAGGATTCCAAGTTCCTAGGAACTGGTTCCCAAAAGACAATAACACCAAGCTTCCTTCTTGAAAGCAAGCCTTTTTTTACATTCTAGCCCTCCTCTGGGCCAGGTAGCAGATAACAGACCCTCAATAAATACTAAATGATATTAATACCATGTCAGTGATGCTATTAACATAGCATGCATCTATATGTCCCAATATTCTTACTCAGGCCACAGTTATTGCCAAATCTTCCTTAAAATATATTTCTTCAAACCAGAGTTATTGTTTTCTTAAAGAGATCTGATAAGACCTTAAGTCTATCTTGACTAGCTTTAAAACCCTTCCATTTTTCTGGCCTGGTTTGCTATCAAGCCCACATATTCATGCTCTCTGACCACACTTTTTTTTTCACTTACACACTTTATAAGGTTTCACCTGTGAAAGCATCAAGCATCAATCCCTTTTGACCTCTGACCCCAGATCAAGAATTACTTCCTTACTATGTACTCAAAGCATTTTGAATATAATTTAACACATTATATTTTGATTTTTACCTCCATTGAAATTAAGTGTTCCTCATAATTACCTGCTGTTTCATAGCAAAATATTCTAATCATGTGTGGTACTAAATAGCACTGAATATTTTAACACCCTTAATCAGTAATTCTCAATCCTCCTAATGCTACAACCCCTTATTACAGTTCATGCTGTGGTGACCCCCAAACATAAAATTATTTTCATTGCTACTTCATAAGTATAATTTTGCCACTTTTATAAATCTGTGTTTCTAATCTTCTTAGGCAACCCCTGTGAAAGGATGGTTCAATCCCCACCTCAAAGAAGTCCCAACCAAAGGTTGAGAACCACTGCCTTAAATAGCTGCTCATATTTGTAAATTTCATTTCTACAACTAGATACTTCCCCATATTAAACTTGAAGCCTAATTCAGCTCTTCCTGTGGGAAATATGTTTAGTGGCCTCTTCCCAGAGAAGCGCCACTCTACATTTAATTTTGCATTCATTTTTGTCTTCCTAGATCCTGAGAACCAAACTGCATCTCAGAGTTGTTACTTGAAACCGAGGTTCCCTTTTTGTAACTTAAGCAAAGCTGGCACAGTTTCAGGCTGCTAATGCACAAACTCAAATCCCAATACTAGCTCCTTAGTAAAGACAACGCTACTCTCAAATTCCCAGTTTTTAGAAAAATATACGCTCACTTTGTGAATTTGTTTTCTTGTAAATGATAAGGTATGGAGTACACTGTAGTCGCAGAACTTACCTTTAATTGCATGCACCTCTCATTCACTATCTCCATCACCATTTCATGAGTGGTGCAATTAATTATCACTTGCTAGCGGCTAACAGAATAAGAAAGGTAGTTTTTAATAATTCAAATACTTGTAATAATGGTTTGTTTGGGGCTTAAATGTAAAATATGAGTTTTAAAAAACTACATTTTCAACTCGTTCAAATTAATGTTTACCTTCAGAGTAAACATTATAGGCTGAGCTTAGGAACAGTTTCTCTTTTACAGTGGTGTGCTGGCTAGTTTTATGTCAACTTGACAAAACCTAACGTCATCTGAGAGAAGGGAACCTCAGTGGAGAAAATGCCTCCAAAGGACTGGGGGACGGCACCTGTGGAGCACTTCAGTGGTAGCTGCTGGGGAAGGACTCAGTCCATTGTGAGTGGTGCTATGGCTGGGCTGGTGGTCCCAGGGTCTATAAGAAACCAGGCTGAGCAAGCCAGAAAGTACAAGCCAGTAAGCTGTACCCCCTTCCATGGCTTCTGCATCAACTCCTGCCTCTGGGTTCCACACAACTTGGCTTCCCTCAATCAACTGTGACTCAGGATATGAAAGATCCTATTTTCCTTTCCACCCTGCTGCAACTGTAATCCCAGCTAAGACAAGTGGTATATTGATAAATAAATAAGACCCAACAGATCCAAGTTCCCTTTCATTCCATATGAATTCTAAACTCTATAAACATACCCCCCAGACTCTGTCTGACACAAAGCAATTGTTTTTAAATTTTTGAAATTTAAAATTTTTCTCTATTTTCTGTAAGAATTTTAGCTTTAGTTTAATTTCTAAAATTAATAGCATTAGTTTTAATTTTTTTTAGAACTTTCTTTCCACTAATAACAAGCAGTGACTTTAGGGTCTAGAATAACTAATATCTCCCACCTTTAATTGACTGACAAATATAACACAATGAAAAACAGGCCTCAGGCCGGGCGTGGTGGCGCATGCCTTTAATCCCAGCACTTGGGGGGCAGAGGCAGGTGGGGATTTCTGAGTTTGAGGCCAGCCTGGTCTAGAGTGAGTTCCAGGACAGCCAGGGCTACACAGAGAAATCCTGTCTTGAAAAACCAAAAAAAAGAAAAGAAAAACAGGCCTCAGAATTTTCTCCAGATATTTAATGGATTCAAGAATCATGTAGCCATATTCCATGAAATGTGCTTACTTGTAGTGGACGCTGCAGCCCTACTGAGGCAAATGCATCACAAGATAGCTAAAAGCCTTATGCAAATGTATTTCTGTTCTTACCTGCTACAATGTAGTCTGTGAAGTAAGGCAGGGATAAATAAGACTGTCAATTGGGTTTTTCTCTAATTTATAGACCTTAAATAGATGAAACACAAAGACCTTCTACTTAAACAGTTCTAAATATTATGTTTACTATAAGCTTTTCTCTCCCAATATATATGGGAAGGACAGCCTTTAGTATAAATAATACAACAATAATAATAAATAGTACAACGCTTAAAGGACAACATTAGTGCGCATTATCATTGGTGTGGTCTTTGGGTAAGGGCACCGCTAAGGCCTCTTTACTCTCAGTAAGTGCTCTAGGCGGATGAATGAACACACTGAATTTAACACCCTGATTGTTGGCAGCTCTGACAAAACCACTATTGGCAGTCATGGTGATGGCTTTCAGGGTGTCTCCTGTCCCAAAAATTGTTAAGGAACGGCTATTAATTTTTGAACTTGCCACTAGTCTCAAGGCACGCTCAGAAGGCTGGTCTGGCACCACACGGATTCGTTTAATTAGCACAGTGGCCCTCTCTCTCTCTCCCGGTCCCCCTAAGGTATCTAGAATAGACTGAAAATCCTTGACAGCAGATTCACAGGCAAACAACTCCTTGTCCTTCATAAACGCTTCCAGCTGCGGTAGAACCCGCTCCTTCCTCTCTTGCTCTGCTTGCTCTGTGAGCACTTTTTCTTTGAAGACAAAGTGGCAGCCCCCATAACTCATGGCAGATACGTATGTGATCAAAGTGGTAATGTCCAGATTGACTTTTTTACACACATCAACTTTGATCTCTGTTGGAAAGGCAACTCGCGCCAGTACGTTGTCTCGGTCGACTCTTGTCACCTGCAGGAGTTCTTGGCCCTCGTCATCTGACTCACTCTCGCTCAGCTGGAACTCCTCGGGGTGATTTAACGGAGAGTTGACGGCTACAATGTCTCCTCTTACAGATATGCCCATATCTTTCAGCTTGTCTGCCATGGGGCTGGAGACACTGTTGTAAAATGCAAAGACAATGTGAGGGTTGCTGTACTGCACGGGTTGCTGGCGACTGGCCTGGAGGAAGTCTTCAGCCTGCTCAATGATGCTTTTGTCGCCGTACTGGCCCCTGCCCAGCCAGATGTTATGCAGCGCTTCAGCCTTTCGACCGATGGCTTTGACCCAAGTGTGACCCCCATTTGCTACGACGTCCACCACTAGAGTCTGCTTTTCTCCCAAGGTGTCTGTGTAGCCGAAGACGCGGAGAACGCTGACCACCTCTTCCAGGTTCTCGGCTGATTCCACGATGGCTTTCAGGTGTGTTAGATTAGTGCTCTGTAGATGAGATTCTTTAATAGCTACCTTCCCGGCCTCTATTTTCTGTAAGAATTTGAGTTCTGCCTTCAGTTTGCTGCACAGCTTTGCACCACCTTCTATGCCACCTTTTCGGGACCGGGAAAGTGACTCTGCTCTTTTGATCAGTTCCTTGGCCATGACAATTCTGTCAGAGAGCATGGAGTATGCAGACATGCTGACAGCATTATTCCTTAGATAAGAGACGAGGCAAATTTCAATGGCTGCCGCTATTAGGATGATTAGAAAGTCCAATCTAGCAACAATGTTTTGCGAAGATCAAGGATATGACCCTGGGCTTCAGTGCCTGGGGTTTTGGGAGCGCCTCCTTCCTTCTGACAGCTAAACAAAGCTGTACATTTGAGCTCCTCCTGAAGTGTGCTGGATTCCGACACTTGTTTACACCTTCACTTCTGTAAACTGTGGAATCCACAGCATGTCCTATGTCAGAAAAAAAAACAAAACGAAACAAAACAGGAGTTTGGCGATGTGTTTTGTGTTTCTATCAATAATTAGTCTTACTATTCAACTACTGAAATTTTTAAGATTCTAAACATCAAGATTAAAGTCCTGATCAAGATTCCAAACATCAAAATTAAATTCAACTGGGGAACCCCAACATCCATCCCTGCCAAAAGTCCTTGACCCCCAGGAGCCTAGACTGCCCCCACCCCCAACTCAATTCCACCCATTCCAGCCAACTCCACTTACGCTATTGCCTACATCTGGTCTCTTCTGCAGGCAGACATCAGATGGTACCTCCAACTACAAGCAAACACACTACCCGAGGACCCATGACAACAACTCCATCCATTCCTGCAACTTGTCTAAGGAGCAAGTGTCCTGCCTGCCTTCTAGCACCTTGTCTCATATACCTCGTTCATGTAGGGAGCCTGCAACTCCTACCCCTAACCCCATCCACTTCCCCTGAAAGCCCTCGCCTCCATTCCTCCCTGAATAGTCTAGATTTCTCCCACCAGCTCAACTATGCCTACCCTAACAAGCCCTACAAATCTGATTTACACACCTGGACTCTCCTCTAGGCAGACACCAGACTCATGCCTCCAAATACACCATCCCCACAACATGACCACCTCTCTCTAGGGAGGGGCATTAGACCCAAACCAATAACTATAACTACTCCTGAGACTCATCTAAGGATCATGAATCCCTGCCTTCTGGGCCCCTCTTGGGAGAGGGATCCAAGACTCACACTACCAATTCCACCAGCACTTACTGCCTGAGGAAAAGTACTGAGTACCTCCTAGAGGAGGTTCACTGTATCTCTAATCCTATCCTCTATCAGTACAGATACTGTGACAATATGCACAAGATCTATATAAATCAAACCAGGAGAAAAGAAAAGGAAAGGAAAGAAAAGAAAAGAAAAGAAAAGAAAAGAAAAGAAAAGAAAAGAAAAGAAAAGCTGCATGAAGAACGGGAAGTGAGCTAACTCCTTTAGCAAGAAGCTATTTGCAATTCATTTCTGCTGACAGAGGGAATATCTGTTTTCTTCAATGGAGTGACACTTTGTATATCAAACTCCAAGGCAAGCTCAGGAAGAGTTGACCAACACAAAACACATGCCATGTTTTCTGTGTGCTTTGTTTTTGTTGTTTTGAGAGACCATGAAGTTAGATGGGAGTGGAGGGAAGGCATATCTGTGAGGGGAAAGAATGCGATGAAAATATACTGTATGAAAAATATTTTTCATTAAACAAACAAAAATATTGTCAACAATAAAAAAAGATATTGAAGATACTAAAGTTGGAAAGATGATCAAGGGTTGGTGGGATTAATATTGTAAAAATGACTATCCTACCAACAGCAAACTACTTATATTCATTCAACATACTCCCCATCAGCTTGCCAAAACAATTCTTTACAAAACTTGATAAAACAATCTTAAATTTCATATGGAACTGCAAAAAGCCCAGGATAGCAAAACAATCCTAAACAATGAAGAATGACTGAAGATACCATCTCAGATTTCAATAAGTTATTCTACAGACCTGTGATGGTTTATATATGCTTGGCCCGGGGAATAGCAATATTAGAAGGTATGGCACTGTTGGAGTAGGTGTGTCACTGTGGATGTGGGTTATAAGACTCTCATTCTAGCTGCCTGAAATCTAGTATTTTAATAGAAGCCTTCAGATGAAGATGTAGAACTCTCAGCTCCTCTTGTACTGTGCCTGCCTGGATGCTGCCATGTTCCTGCCTTGATGATAATGGACTGAACTTCTGAACCTGTAAGCCGGCCAAAATTAAATGTTGTCCTTATAAGAGTTGCCTTGGTCATGGTGTCTGTTCACAGCAGTAAAACCCTAACTAGGACAAAGTTGGTACCAGCAACTGGGGTATTGCTCAGATCATACTTTTATTTGGAAGAATGTAGATTTGGGGACTTTGGATTTGGAAAGCAGTGGAATGCTTTAAATGGGGCTTAATGGGCTATCCTAGTAGGAGTATGGAAAACTTTGTTACTGAGAGGGATTTGAATTGTGTGGACCTGGCCCAAGAGGTTTTAGTGGAGAATGTCAATATGTGGCCTAGAGACTGTTTTTGTGGTACTGGTTAAGAACCTTGTCTGAAGAGTCTGCCTGAGACTAAGGTGAAGACACTCAGATTAACTGCATTGACATAGGAAGATTCAGAAACACCCATCATAGACTTCAAAATTCCAGAGCCATGGTCTATCTGCTGTGGAAAGCTGCTAGAACCAGCCTAGGAGAAAGAAGTTTATTACAGTCAACAAAGGTAACAGAGTTGGAGATCTGAAGACTGCTTTGACATCAGCCATGGAGATGCAGAATTTGGAGTTTTCCCAGTTGGTCTTGCTTTGAGGATTACAGTTAAGTGAGTGGATGAATCTCAGAAGAGACCCTGAACTTTGGACTTTTAACACTGTTGAGACTGCTATAGACTTTGAGAAGATTTGAAGTTGGAATAAATGTATTTTTGTATTATGTTATTTTAGGTATGACCTTCATAGACTCTTATATTTGGACAAGCCTATGGGGACCAGGGAATGTGATGGTTTGTATATGCTTGGGCCAGGGAATGGCAATATTAGAAGGTGTGGCACTGTTGGAGTAGGTGTGTCACTATGGGTGTGGGTTATAAGATTCTCATTCTAGCTGCCTGAAAGCCAGTATTCTCATTCTAGCAGCCTTCAGATGAAGATGTAGAACTCTCAGCTCCTCTTGTACTGTGCCTGCCTGGATGCTGCCATGTTCCTGCCTTGATGATAATGGACTGCACCTCTGAACTTGTAAACTGGCTCCAATTAAATGTTGTCCTCATAACATGGTGTCTGTTCACAGCACTAAAACCCTAACTAGGACAAGACCCATAGTAATAATGACAATATAGTATTATCTAAAATAAAAAAAACAAACAACAACAACAAAAGCCTCATTGATCGATGGAAAATAAAGACCCATATATGAACTCCTCAAGCCATTTGATTTTTGATTTTTGACAAAGAAGTCAACAATACACACTAGAGAAAATAAAACAGCTTCAAGAAATGGTGCTGGTCAAACTGAACAGATAACGTAGGAGAAAGAAATGGGATCCTCATTTCTCACCTTACACATAACTCAACTCCAACTGGATCAAGGACCTCAACCTAAGACCTGATAGCCTCACTCTGATAGAGGTGAAAAAAGTATAAAACATACTAGAAGTCATCGTCATAGGAAAAGACTTTCTGAACAAGACCTTTATAGTGCAGAGGTTAAGAACATAATTAACAAGTGAAACCTGAAAATAAAAGTTTCTACATAGCAAAGAAAAAAAAAATGCCATTACTTGAGTAAAGAGGCAGCCCGCAGCATAGGGAAAACATTTACCATCTGTACACCTGACAGAGGGTTAGAGTCTAGAATGTATAAAGAACTGAAAACATATCCATAGAGATCAGAATGTTACTAAGGGACCACAGAGAGGGGCTTTTAAGGGAGGAAAGAGAACATACTGGTGGAAAGGGTTAAATGGAAAATGGAACAGGAATGGTTAACTGAGGTGAGAGTGAACTATCTGATAGAGGTGGAAGTGTAGGAAGGAAAAATAACACAAAGGACCTCTTAACACACACACCAAGAACTAAGATGGAACTACCTTACAGCAGAGCAAAACAATGTCTCTACTAGATATGAAGCTAACAAATCAAAAACCCCATGTCAGAAATGGATTATCTTTTGGAGTTGCTGGCCAGGGAGGCTTCATAGATACCCAAACATAACGTGGTAATGCCAATCCATCTAGAACTTGATGGCTAAGACCATATTGCTAAAAACACCAACTTGAGTCAGAGGACATGGAGAAATAAGAGCTCGTACACACCTAGAAGCTTCACCTTTACTGGCTAATTTTCATAGTTCTGCAAGGTGTTATGCAGGCTAACAGAGGAGAAAAGCAATCTTCAATAGTATCTAGCTATGAATCCTTGGAGTTACAATTATGACTGGCCTGGTAAGACATGCCCATCAGTACAACAGCAGCACAAATATGGGAGTAACCAGACACTTTATGGTTGGTGTTAGCATTCTGTCTAAGCTCCACCCCACAGTTACCTGGCAATGGCCAGGTATGCCCGACTCACTATAAAAGGGGCTGCTCTGCTCGACCCCTCCACTCTCTCTTGTTCTTGCCTTCTTGCTCTCCCTCTGTCATCTAGTCCCCCTCTCTCCCCATTCCCCTCCTGCCTCTCCAGGAGCTCATGGCCATCCTCTCCTCTACCGCCCCCCCAAGCCTTTCTCTGTCTCTACTACCCTCTCAACTCCCCTCCCCATTCTCTGAATAAACTATTCTATACTATACTGTGATCTTGTGGCTGGCCCCTCAGGGGGATCTCAGTATGGGCCCACGGAGGCATCCCCTTCCCCCATACTGACTACACATCCGCCAAACACATCCATATATATATATATGGATTTAGTGCCACTCCACAGGATGAAACCCATACTTGGCATCATTATTAGGCTATGAACCTATGCTAGGGAAGTCATAGGCCCTAGGGGAAAACTTACCACTTTATGCTGCTAGATAGACAGTGTAAAGTGACTTATTATTATACCCATAAATGAATGTATTTTCAACCCTCATCTAAGAGGCTTCTATTGCAGTAGTTATTAACACAACTGGCCAAGGTGCAGAGACTAAAAGACTACATATAACTCTTATTCCTAAAAGAGACATATGTAACACTCATATGTTACTCTCACAAGGCTCAGGGATCATTGTGAAAGGAAAAAAGGTAAGACCTGCAATGAAACCTCCTCTGGATACAGCATGCACCAAACCTGTGCAAGCCCAAGCCAGCATGGAAAGAAGAACTGGGCCTGGAATCCCTCAGGAAACTGCTGACAATTCTGAGCTGCTGGGAGAGGGAGAGACAGTTTTCTCTAGGAGTGTAGCCTCCCACTCTTCAGTGGAAGACCACACATCCAAGACTACTTGGGTAGTACAAAGCAGTCTTGAAGGAGGGATGGAGTATGAGATCGGTTGGGTCATCCACGCTGAATATGAACCAAACACATGATATGAAATTCTCAAAAAACTGATTTTTTAAAATGTAAAACAACTGCTTAATATTAAAAATCCACAAACTGTCCAAACAAGAGGCTCTCCTAAACTAGCCATACTAGGATCTCTCACCTCTTACTCCTTCAATAGATGATTTTTGTTTTGTTTTGTTTTGTTGGGGCTTGTTGGGGGGTTTTTTTTGGGGGGGGGGAGAGGGGGATTGTTGTTTGTGTTTTCAGACAGTGTTTCTCCACATAACCCTGGTTGTTCTGGAACTTAATATGTAGACCAGGCTGGCCTTGAGCTCACAGAAATCCACATTCCTCTGCCTCCCAAATGCTGGGATTAAAGATGTGTGCTGCCACGCCCGGATACAGTCTTTTAAGGAGTTGCCTCTTGATCTCCACAGGGTTTAGATGTCAAGCAATCAAGACTGTCTGATTTCTGCATGTGATGTCAACTTAGCAATGTTTCAATAGAACAAAGGGGATAACCAACTGGCCTCCTGTTCCCATTCTGAAGAAAAAGCTGGAAGGACCTAGAACACCACATCAGGTGGCCAGCCTGGCTGTTGGACTATGACAAGGTGCGAGAGCCTGGGGTGAAGTCCTTCTGCGTGAGTATGGTTCCCATCCTGGTATGTCCACCTGCACAGCTGGGCCTGATCCAACAAGTCCGGATCAAACAGGCTCCAGCTGGCCTAGTGCTTAGAGGCCAGAGTAGGGAAGACACAGAACTGACCCTTCCTGCCCGGATACCCGGCCCATGCCCTCCATCTCCACCTCCCTCTATTCCCCACTCACTCCCTCGGTCCCCGGATCCTCACCAGCAGCGCCAGACCCCACGCGCACATGGCGAGGGAACACAGAGGCAGTATGCAGGGACAGCTCACCAGTCAGTCCTCACCTTGCTCTGCTGAGAGGCACTCTGCCTGCCGAGTCCCGCCTCCGGCATTACGTGGTTCCGGCCCGGTGAGCTTGAGTCCCAGGCGGCACCGCAGCGACCATATTTGTTGAGGGCAACCGGCTTCTGCTACCAACGCGATGGAAACCTGAGCTCCCAGCCAACAGGGGCGGGTCAAGGGTTGGGTCTCAATCTCACTGAGTCCTGAATGCTAAAACTTATTTGGGTCTCAGATTTGGATATTTTTAGCAAAATAAAAATCGAGAACCATCAGGTTCCAAACGCCACTCGGAAGCATTTTTAGTTGCATCATCCTGGCCTTTACATAGAAGGAACCTTTAAATGTGCTGTCCTTCCGAACAGGGCAGAGAACTGCAAAAGGGCAGAGAACTGCATAGCTTCAAGGGCTGTGGATATTTAGTTCAAAGTNAAAAAAAAAAAAAAAAAAAAAAAAAAAAAAAAAAAAAAAAAAAAAAAGCTCTGTAGGCAGCGCTATTCCAAATACATTACACACGAATTTATTTAGTTCTAAAGGGTAGATAGATGTATCTTGCCCCTGAGGCACAAATTATTTAAACCCAAACAACGGCTGTAAATGCCTCCAGCAAAGACTAAAACTCCTGCCAGGTTTTATCAAGCACAAATTCCAGAGGGCTTTGGAACTTCAGGTGTCTAAATGGGGGGGGGGGGGGGAACAGAATTAAAACCATTCTTTAAAAAGACTTCATTAATAACATACCAGAATCCTTTCTCCCATCCAGGACAGCCAGCCCATTCCTCATCCTTACCCAGAAATAAGTTTATGGTGATGTAAGTAAACAGGTGTCAGAAAGAAGCCCAACAAAAAATTTGCACCATTAGGAAGTGGGAAGTTTTCCTGATTAAATGTTGCAAGGTGTTCACCTCCTTGCTCCTCCAATGCTCCCACCTTCCACCGCCTACACCTTTTCCCTTCAAACAGTAAATAAGCAAAAACTTCCAAAGAAATCTGACATTCACAATCTACAAGTAGACAGGTAAATACCAGACTCATTCACAAATTCAACACTTCCAAACCTTCCAAACAGATGTTTGGATTTGGAGGACAGAGAACGCACATACAACAGCACATTTCCTTAAGAAGTACCTTGTAACTGGAACCTTCAGCTACCTGATTACTTTGGCCCTCAAATAAGTTTCTCTTCATTTAAGGGCTGAAGGCACTGATAGGAAATAGCTCTTCAAAGTAAAGGCAGCATCTCATATTCTAAACATCCGTGGACTAGAAAGTACATTAAGGGATTGAGAAACAGCAAAGCAAGAAAATGATAGTCAGTTAACAGAAATTTTAGGTCCATAATCAAGAAAAGTAAAAGGAAAATTGTAAATATACTAAAAAATTTACAAAAAAAATTTTTAATAAGGACCTACTTGGGCATTCAGTCTAATAATAACCATTAGGAAACTTATCAAATGTCCTTCCTTTGGCAGCACATTTTAAACTAAAGCCCAAGTGATCCAGAGAACATTAGCATGGCTCCTACAAGAGGATGGCACACAAATTTGGGAAGTAAAAACTCATCAAAAAGGCAAATAAAATCATTGTGAAACAAAAGACAAACCCAAAGGCCACAGAGAGGAAAGTATTTTGTCACAGACATAAACTGTAAATAATAAAGGGGCCATTGGACTGGTTGGCAGGAACTTAAAATTCTAATCCTA
Source organism: Mus minutoides (assembly GCA_902729485.2). Classification (NCBI taxonomy): domain Eukaryota; kingdom Metazoa; phylum Chordata; class Mammalia; order Rodentia; family Muridae; genus Mus; species Mus minutoides. The sequence goes on along the minus strand of LR749494.1, from coordinate 4,250,811 downwards.
AGAAAGTACCAACCCCTCCCACTGAGTACCAGTTTTTACTCTTCTTTACATCAGGAGGCAAAGGTTAGGGCTGAGGAGTTGAAAAGCTTGGAAACACTGACTGGAAAGTGGGTGAGCTTAAGTACCAAGAGTCAGTAACTCCTGTGTATGATGATTATCAAATTTCCTTAAAGAGTTCAGTGCTCTTATAAAGCAGAGTCTAACTCACTCTTGCCTTCTATTTCCCCAATATATGTAAAGGTCAAGAACAGCCACATTCCTCAGCTAGTAACTTTGCAAAGCCAGATTTATGGTAAGGAATTTGAAACAAAAGTTTTCCAGATACAACCAAATGTTGGGAGAAGCTATGAACACTGGGAACATTATAATACACAAGATGGAAAGAAACTAACATCCAGAAGCCTAAAATGATTTGAGAACGCTTAGGTATACAATGTGTTCCTACATCAAAGAATGAGTTTCTGAAGTAACTAGAAGGGGAACAGATTAGTTTCAAGGTCAATGAAAAGAGTTTTGTTCAGTCTTGTGAACAAAGGGGATGGAGTTGCAGGCAGCTTTCCATTGGCGGAGGCAGAATATAGCTGACCCTGAATCTAATGTTTCCGCTGCACTATCTGCACTTTCCTCGTCTTAAATTTATATACCTCTACTTTCCTCTTTGATTTATAAATGTTGACATTCTTCTGAGGTTGTTTTGAGAGCCAGTGTTTCCTCTGTGTAGCCCTTGTTGTCCTGGAACTCTGCAGATCAGGTTAGCATTGACTTCAGATCCACCTACCTCTGTTTCTCAAGTGCTGGAAATAAAGGCTTGTACAACCACCACTCAGCATTCTGTTGTTTTGTTTTTTTAATATTGGACATCAGGTTTAAACAAATTAAACAGAAATCCTAGCCTTTCCAACAATATCAAATTTACACACACACACACACACACACACACACACACACACACACACACACTCACCAAAGTGGGGGAGAAACCTTTTAATTTAGTGGTTGTCAACCTTTCTAGTTATTTTTGTTGCTACTTAGCTGTAATTATTTTTTAAGATTTATTTTATGTATTCGAGTACAATGTAGCTGCCTTCAGACACACCAGAAGAGGGCATCAGATCCCATTACAGATGGTTGTGAGCCACCATGTGGTTGCTGGGATTTGAACTCAGGACCACTGAAAGAGCAGTCAGAGCTCTTAACTGCTCAGCCATCTCTCCAGCCCCAACTTTAATTCTGCTGTGGTGAATCATAATGTAAATGTTTTCCCAAAATTTAGAAGACCCCTATGAAAGAGTCATTTTAATTCCCAAGGGGGTTGCAACCTAGGTTGAAAACCACTGTTCTAATTTCTTTGCAGTCAGATAATTAAAACAAAACAAAACAAAAAACAAAACAAAAAGTCTTATGATTACTACTGTGCTGAACTCAAATACACCAAGGCAAATCTAGAGAGATTATTAATAATACTGGAGACCTTTAGTACTTTTTAAAATATTTTGTGTTTTATCTGCTTGTATGTTTGTGCATATGTGCTTACCTAATGCCTGCAAAGGTTAAGAGGGTGTCAGCTCCTCTGAAACTGGAGCTATAGATGATTATGAGCCACCATGTGGGTATTTGGAACTAAATCCAAATTCTCTGCAAAAGCAACAACTGCTCTCAACCAAGGAGCCATCTCTCTAGTTCTTCAACACATATCTTAAAATAAAAGGGCACTGCAGAGGGTAGGACTCATCAGCTAAACCACCTGTAGTGCTCATGAGAACTGGAGCATGGACACATACACCCACATAAATGTGGGGCAGCCTTTTAGTCCCAGCACTCAGAAGGTAGAGACAGGGTCTCCAGAGCAAACTAGCTAGACTAGTCAACAGGAAAGCTCTGGGCCCAAGTGATACATCACTGGTACCCAAATAAACACACATGCTCATACACACACCACAGATATACAATAAATACACGAATAACTCTAGGTCAAGGTGTCACCTTCCTATGTCTTAAAATGTTACTGTCTCCTCTTAGTAAGATATGTATGTACTGTGATAGTAAGTAGCAAAACAGTACATCATGTCAAAAAATATTCTAAAATAAAGCTATTTCTAAATTTTATGTAATATCGATCAAAATCTTTTCAATTACATTTAAACCATAAAACTGCCTACTTCTTCATATTGATAATGACATTCATAAACAGTCTATTATCCTAAGTGTCTTTTATCCTAAGATAAAAAAAGGGGAACTCCATTTAAATCATGCACCATACTTCCACAAAGGAAATGGTTATAAATGCCCCAACTACTTGTTTGCTTCTAAGGACTTCAAGTGAAGGCTCTTCTCTCATTAATGAGGAAGATGCAGCTCTGACCTTAGTTATATTACTACTATTTATATTTAACCTTAAGAGAAGTTCTACCATAATCTAGCGAATCCTTTTAAATAGTTTGCCTACATGAGATGCAGAAACAAACAGGATCTAACACACCATGATTTACTTACTCACATGTCTCCTAGGAGACCAGTTTTGTCTGACACTCCATTGCTATAGTACAACCACAGAATGCTCCAAGGCCCTGCTGAACCACATCCAAAGGAGCCTAACACGTTCTTTTCATGAATTTATCAAAGTGCAGATTCTTCCAGTTCCAAAAGCCATAGCCTATATTAAAAACTAAAATTGTCTTTTAAGGAAACATAGGTATATTTGTCAGTAAAGGGGGCAATGAGATATAGTAAAGAAAATATATGAAAACCAGAGTGATTTTTACCATTTAATTTTCCGTGTAATTTCCAAAAGTCAGCTATGATAAAGTAAGAAAGAAGTATATGCAAACTTTACTCTTAAAAACTAAATATTGGTTTTAACAGTTTATTATGATTATTTTTAAAATGTGAATCCACTAAACCATGTAGAAATAAGTCTGCACAAACAAAACATACTTTAAACATGAAAAAGTAGCGTGTGTGAGATCTTGATTGTTCCGGGGCATCGTCACTACGCTATAGCAGCCAGGTAGTCCCTCACTTCGGTCGGAGTGAGCCTCCTGAAGCCAGCCTCATTGCAGATCCCAACTTCTATGTTGTCTTCTGTCATTTGCCCTTCGAAGCTTTCCTAATTTAGAAAGGAAGGAAAATGGTCAATTTCACAAGCAGTTCATTAGAAAAACCATTTGAAATCTAGTTGGTGGATACTGAACTAACCTTTAGGGTTAAGATGGCTGTGTGAATGGCATCTTCCAGTTCTAGGTCTTCATTATATCTAAAGAAAAAGATTGAAAAATATTGTAGCACTGTTTAGATTCTTCATAGTTATTTCAAATAAAAGGGCAGAAAAAAACATGAAATCTTTTTTAAAAATCTAATCTTCCTAAAAAACTCTAATTTGTTAAAGTATCCCCTAACCATCTCAGTGAGACAGCTATCCCCAAATAATGTGACACTTGCTACTGAACTTCTAACACCATGAAAAACTTCATTATAAAAATGCACTTTATGTTTTAGCAATACTTCAATAAGAGTCAAACTGTTGCTAAAATCATGCTATTGTAAGTTACAACTCAGCATGCTGAAGACTCATTAAGTTAATGTGCTTTATCATCAAGATTGAGGTTACAAATTGACTAAAAGTCTAAGATCTTTAATAACCTTAACATGAATATTAAACGAAAATCATACAGAGAAGCCTCATGTGTTACACCTCTGCTATAAAATACTCTGTCCAAAACATCAGTGACGTCTGGAGTACAGTGAACACACTGAATTCAGAATATCACCACAACTAAATCAGAGTGGCTTATGGTACACACTGACAGCAAATGCTGCATAGTGCTTCATTCTTACTTTAGCAAATACACACATGTGATCTGCTCAACACCAACTACTGGTCTCACAACTTTTGTTTTGTTTGAAACAGGTCCTAATTTTGTAGCATAGCCCAAACCAGAGCCCACTCTGTAGCCCAGGCTGAACTTAACTTATAGCAATCCTCCTGCCTTATCGTTACAATTGCTAGAATTACAAGCATGAGCAGGCAGAAGCAGGTAGAACCTTGTGAGTCAGACGCCAGCATGGTCTACATGGTGAGTTTAAGAGCCAGGTACATGGACAAATTCAGTCAACTACTCCCACAACCCCAAATAAATATTTTTTAAAAAAATGAAACAAGGTTGAACAATATCCTTAATAAATAAATAATATTACCACTAACTTCACTGAATAATAAGAAAACAAGATATTAGGATGTTTTCTCTTTTATCTCTAGCAAAACTCAAATACACAGTGATGTAATGAACTTGCTAGATCCGGGAGATTAACCATTCAAAGAGGGGCCGGAGAAATGGCTCAGTAGAGCATTGACTGCTCTTCCAAAGGGCCTGGGTTCAAATCCTAGCAACCACATGGTGGCTCACAGTCATCCCTAATGAGATCTGACGCCCTCTTCTCATGCATCTGAAGACTACAGTACTACAGTGTACTTAGATATAATAAACAAATCTTTAAAAAAAAAATTTTTTTTTTAATTCATTCAAAGAGTTCTAGAACTCATATGATCAGTCTGCCCTGGAATCTGATCCTGGGAAGCCTACCTTTTCTCAAGGAAAGTTTTCCCATTCACATAGTTCTTTCCCATTGCTGTGGCCTTCCAGGCAAAGTAAGCTCCCTAGTCAGGAGAGACAAAGACATTTTAAAACATTCACACAGCTGTATTACTTTGGTATCTGTGTTTTACTCTAGTTGGTCTCTAACTTCTAGGTCATGATTATTTACTGAAACTGAATGGCAATTTCACAGAATAAGTTTTGTTTAAAGGCTGTAGAACAAAAACCAAGAATCATAAATAAACTTAGGTTAATGACTGTGGTAATGGTTTAGTTTGGTATTTACACATATATACACACATACATATTCACACATCCAAACTCATCAAGCAGGTAACAATGAATTAGTGCTATTATATATTTTTAAAACAAGATAAACAGAAGTAGGAATTTAAGTAAAATATCAAAAAGAAAAGCTTAATGGAGTGAATGCATCTAAACTGTAACACATTATCCTGAAACCTAGGGACCCCTTATCATCTTTACTGAATAGAGATGGATTTTTATTAAAAGTATCAAAACCTTTGAATATTTTAATGGAGTCATGAAAAGTTTGGCAACAGTGAAAGGTTTCTAAATATTTAACAATCAAAATTTAGCTCAAAATCAATGTGTAAAGAATCCAAGGTATTGCCGGGCAATGGTGGCGCACACCTTTAATCCCAGCGCTTGGGAGGCAGAGGCAGGCAGATTTCTGAGTTCGAGGCCAGCCTGGTCTACAGAGTGAGTTCCAGGACAGTCAGGGCTACACAGAGAAACCCTGTCTCGAAAAAACAAAAAACAAAAACAAAAACAACAAAAATAAGAATCCAAGATGTTTTAAGGCAGCCCTCTCCCACGCTACCTAAGTGATGTCCCCAGAGCTTTGCCTCAGAATGTGCACGTGCACTCTGTACTGTTTATGCCAACATGCTACACAGCACCAGTCAACATTGATTGGAGACTATAGGTCAGGTTGTGGTGCTTTTTAGAAACATACTGATTTAATTAAAAGAAATGAAGGACAATGCTGTCCTATCATCTCTTCAGCATAGATACCACTGTTAGAATTTTCTGTTTTTAACTTTAAAGTTATTATTGAGTTGTTGACTTGAGTTTCATAAAAAGATTTATTAAATGGATTTTGGATTGGGGTTAGAATTTGCAATTATTTTTAAAATGACCCTAAGCATTTTCCTAACATTTCTGCAGCAAGTATTTATGTGAACTTGTATCCTTAGCACTGACAAATATAAAATCAAAATATCAACTCTGAAAAAATGTGAAGCTCCAAGTCCCTGCAGATTTGAATATTCTCTAAAGACTTAATTCTTTCTGTAAAGCTCATCTATCTCATTACTATACAAACTTGCTTCTGTTTTAAAAAAAGCTAAAAGAATATATATATATATATATATATATATATATATATATATATATATATATATATATATATGAATGAACAAACTGTTTTCAGCTAGGTCTGTGACTCACAGCCAGTCAGTATGTTACTTGTGTATTTTATATTTACTTGTGTATTTTATTTTATTTTTTATATTTTACTTGTATATTTACTTTCATATTTTATATTTACAATGGTTACAATTACTTTCCCAGGGGGGCAGTGGAATGTTTAAGAAGCCCTGTGCATAACAGCCACATCTGGGAAAAGCAAACGTGCATGAAGAGGAAAGCTTATCAGGTGGGTATATCTTGTTAGAGTATAGTATATAGTACAGAAATGGACAGCAAAGTGTGAACATAGTCCCAAGGGACTGCCTTCCTCAACTGGCCGGGAAGGCAAGACTACAGACCAGACAGCTTCAGAAGCTCACAGATGGCTTCAAAATTTGATTACTTTTGTTTTGCCATTTTAATTTATAAGATACAATTATAAGGCTTGCATCAAGAGGACTTGTAATTATCTAATAAACAAAACTTCACTCTTTAACCTTGAACGTATTCTTGGGCTTCTCCTCACAGCAAATGCAACAATGAAGAATAAACCCAGATCCAGATATCACTTTCTGCTTTAGGAAAAACAGCTCAGGGCTGGAGAGATGGCTCGGTGATTAAGAGACTTGACTGCTTTTCCAGAGGTCCTGAGTTCAATTCCCAGCAACCACATGGTGGCTCACAGCCATCTGTAATGGGATCCGATGCCCTCTTCTGGTGTGTGTCTGAAGACAGCTACAGTGTACTCATATAAATAAAAATAAATACATAAATAATATTTTTTAAAAAAAGAAAAAACAGTGCCATCAAGACACTTTAACCCCAGCTGTCATTAAACTGATGACAAAACATAACACTGGCCTCCTGTTATACATCTGACTGAAGTGTTTGCCAAGGTAACAGAGCCACACAACTAGTACAAGCGGATTCTAGTACATGCTAATGAACATGAGCAAAAAATGGTGAAAACTAATGTATCATAGAGCTTATCAAAGACAGCACTATAAAAATGATGAATGAGCAAACAAATATGTACTACTTTATACTGTCTTTAAAAAAAAGAAAAAAGGAAAAAAAAAGGAGCTTGAGAAATGGCTGAGGGATGGAGCGCATCCTGCTTAGAGAGGACTTTAGTGCTAGCCTCAGCACCTTAACTCCAGCCTTAGTGGGATCTGACTCCTCTGTCCTCCACAGGTACCTGCAGTCAGTCACGTGCATACAACCACAGACACATATGAATACACACAATTCAAGGTAAAACCAAATCTTTAAAAACATGAGAAAAAGAAGGAAAATACTGCTAAATATTAAAGTTTTATGGTTTCTACTTTTATTACATGTATAAAAAAACAACTCTAATAAATATTTCAAATATATGTAATGATACTTACAGATGGATCTGACTGAAATAAATATGGTCGTCCCTCATTCCACCCACAAATAAGTAAAGAAACACCAAATGGACGAACACCACTATAGAAAAAAAAAAAAAAGATTTGGAATAATGTAAGAATTTACATATATTCACAAGAAAAGTAATTACCAAGTAAACTGGGTTAGACTTAACTTTAACTTTAACTTCTAAATGAACCAATATAAAATGAATTGTCCTTATTACTGTTAATAACAGCAGTAAACCCAAATCAAGTGGTTTAGTTCCTAAAAGTTCACCAGAAATCATTTCTCAGTGTAATGTAATTACAAAATTACATCTTCAAGAGATGATGCATGGTGGAAGACCGAGGTCACCGATCCATCCTAGAAAAGGGATAATGGTTTTTCTCAGAGTAGGTTTGATCTTGTCGAAGTGAATTAGTTTCTATGGAGTGGGCTACCCTACTGTGTGACCTCTGGCCATGTAATAACTATGAACCATGTCCTTGGACCTGCAGTCTTCTGAACTAAATAAACCTGGCTCAGGTTATTTTGTTAGAGCAACAAAGTGCTAAGCACACACTTATAAATAATCGTATTACCATCTAAGCATGGAGAAGCCTGTACTAACATTTAATAAATGCCTCTTTCCTACTAGGCTTATGTATCAGCAGTTACCTTTACACTATTTCAGTCACAGTATGATTTAAGAATATTGGGTGGCTGGAGAGATGCTTTAGAGGCTAAAAGTCCTGGCTGTTCTCTGGAGGTACTGAGTTCAATTCCCAGCACCCACATGATAGCTCACAACCATCTCTAACTACAGTCTTCATATGATTGATCATCATGGAATTAATGCCCTCTTCTAGTATACAGACATACATGAAGACAAAATACTCATATACATAAAATATATACATAAATAAATCTTAAACAAGAAGAGAATACTGGAATTAAAATGTTATTGCTGTCTTCATATTTCACGTCACTTCAGATTAAAAAGCTAATTATTGAGCACTAAAGATTACAAAGTACACAGGCAAAGGGCTTTCTTAAAATCAAGATGCTGATGTCTGCTGTTGGATAAGAACACATTTTTCCCCTTTTACCTTCATTTTGAGACAGTATCTAACAATGCAACCTAAATTTGCCTTGAATTTGCGATCTACCTCCCTCAGTGTTCCGAATACTAGGTTTACAGGTATATCACCATATTGCCACATTTTTACCTTAAGAAATTATTTCAAGTCTAATCCAGAAACAATTGTTATCAGTGATTTTCTTCATTTGCTCAGCTTTAAATACCGAAAGAATAAGAAGCCTTCTATGTACCTGATTTCTTTTACACTATTTTTTTCTTCTTCAAACTCATAATGCATTTCTTCTTCAAGTAATGAAAGTGACTTACCCTGACTGTGTATACTCTTGCATCACAGATGCTACTCTCTGTACCAGCTGGGCAGTGGGGATGGGTTCTTGGTAAACAAGGTAGTATTGCTGAGCAAGTTTCCGTGCTCTGTGTACAAGTACTCTAAGGCAATAGAAAAAAAAATAATAAAAATTCTCCCCCACAACTTTCTTCTAAAAGAATATATGATACAAACTTAGTACATATCTCTCTTTAGCAGCCATCAGCTCAGAGTTAGCCTCACTCTTGACACCTGATTCTAGTGGATTTAGAAAAGATTCATTAGAGAATCATAGTAGGAAACAACAGAAAGAGAAACAGGGACTAGAGCAGTTAGTAACAGATTAAGGGACCTGGAGAGATAGGTTAACCACTAAGATTATGGAGGACACCGGGTGTGGTGGCACGCGCCTTTAATCCCAGCACTCAGGAGGCAGAGGTGGGTGCATTTCTGAGTTTGAGGCCAGCCGGGTCTACAAAGTGAGCTCCAGAACAGCCACGGCTACACAGAGAAACCCTGTCTCAAAAAAACAAAAAAACAAAACAAAAAAAAAAGAGTATGGAGGACCCAGGTTCAACACCTAGCACCCAAATGGTGGTTCACAACTACCTTAACTCTATTTTCAGTGGACCCAATACCTCTTCTGGCTACTGGAGGCATTGCATGCATGTGATGCAGATACGCATGCAGGTGAAACACTGTATTAAGGCAACCGATTTATTTAACCAAGTGAGAGCTTTGTGTCTCCCTCGGTGATATCTTCCAGACTGGCCCTGTCTTGAGGTCAGTCTGTTTATACCACACTACAGCCATCCCAAACAGAGATGCATATGAATACACACATATAAGTCTGGGCATTTTTGTCAGAGCCTCTGTCTTTCCTGTAGTCTACCTTTTTTGTCTACAATTCAGAATAGATGTCAAAGATTAAAAATTAAACTATGTTTACATAAGGCGTGAAATCCTACTATTGTGATGGTTAATTCTGGTTGTCAACATAACTGTAACTGTAATTAACAGAAATCCAAGCATCTGTAAGGAATTTTGAAATATCAGATTATTTGAAGCAGGAAGATCCACACTAAACCTGGGCTATACTTTCTGGTGGCAACCCAGAGAGAAAGGTCCAGAAGGAAGGAAACTCTTTAGGCTCCTTGCCTTACTCCAGCTGGACAGTGTCTATGCTGCTGCTGCCACCTGTATTAACACAACCTCTTCAGCACTCCAACACAGACTGAAGACAACAGCAGCCTCCTCCAGTAGTCCCTCAGACTCCAGCATTAGACTGGGTCTGCTGAGACATGCAGCCTTGTGTACTGAACGACTTCTGTATTCTCAGCCTTTCTGCCACCAGATAGCCAATGTTGGGACTGTCCAGGCCACAACCTGTAAACTAGTCTAATAAGTAAGACACAGACACAGACTCACACACACTCACACTCACACACACACACACACACACACACACACACACACACACACACACTCAGTTCTGTACTTTTAAAGAACCTAACTAACCTAACCATATAGCGATCAAATATAGTAGGACAAAAAGATTTATCCTCACCCCTGCTCTTGTGCTACTTATCTGAAGCATGCACTTTATCACTCTGATACTCAAGTCCTTCCCTTAAGTTTATTTTCTCATCAATAGTCCTCTGCAGTGCCCATTCTACACAGTGGTGTAGAACTTTCCATGGCAGGAAAGCAAATCATGTTTTGATAACCCCAGGGCTCATAATTCAAAGTAAAACTCTACCTTGTCTTATAAAATTCAAGTAATTCATTTTAATTGTATACGGTAAAAAGCTGCTAATTTCTTTCAACTTACTGGGACCTCAATGTGACAAGTGTAACTCTTTTCCAGTGGAATTCAGAGGGAGCAATTCTATATGCCTGAGTCCCGCCTAGCCACCCAGAAGCCTTCAGTGACCTTAGAGACAGTTATCCCTTTGAGAAAAGCAGATATAAACAGAATGATGTTAACTCTACAAGACCCCTGCTTTTTCTTGTTACCTTAACCACTGTAACAATACATTATTATAGCATGAATGCATTCAATCATTTTTAAGGTGCTTTAAAACACCAAAGTCCTTCCTACCAAGTCCTTGGATGGAGGAGAGATAGTGTTGAGAAAAGCAGGTAAGAAAGGCATGTAATTAATCACCTGTTTTACAACCATGTATCACAAGACCAACCTCCATAAAGTAACCCTTATAGGCAAACAAAACTTAGCTATTGTCAGGCTGCCATGACTCTGTGAAACCAAAGAAGCATTAGGATGAAATGATGAGAAAACATCACAAACAGTACACCATACCTGTAATCTGGGCCCATGCCACTATACACCAAACCGATGTGTTTGGTTATGGGCTCCACCTTGTGTACACTCCTTTCATCGTACAGGATGGATTTCTGCTTTTTCTCAGTTGCTAATACTACACCATTTGCAGCTTAAAAAGAAAAAAAGAAAAGATTAATACTACAATGTATCCTTCATTAGCATTCTACTTACAGATGCAAAAAAACTCAAATTTATTGCCTTCTCTAGACTGTAAAACCTTTTTCTGGATCCTTACAGAACACCAAAAAAAATAAAATAAAAAAGTAAAATCTCCATAGCTGCAGGCATTACCCAGCCTCTCTCTCAATATTTTCAGGTTTATTGGTTTTAATCTAGTTAAGCCTGCTAATACAAATAATAAGAAATTTCTCAGCCGGGCGTAATGGCGCACGCCTTTAATCCCAGCACTCAGGAGGTAGAGGCAGGTGGATTTCTGAGTTCAAGGCCAGCCTGGTCTACAAAGTGAGCTCCAGGACAGCCAGAGCTACACAGAGGAACCCTGACTCGAAAAAACAAAAAAGCAAAAGAAAATAAATAAATTTCTCTATAAGGATACTAGAACATACAATAATTTTTATCTTCAGATGTTTTATAATTAGCCCTTGATAAAGAAGATAAAACTCCATAGAAAAATAGAACCAATGAAAACAATAGTTTCCTGAAGAAAAGACAACTTATGAATTATCACAATAGATTAAAATGCTATATTTGCTGTAAATTACTGTGCTGAATGCTATTTTCTTAAAACTTCAAAATTCTTTAATCTAACACAAAGATCAATAAGATCTTTATGTATTTAACATCTATTTCAGAATGCTATTTTTTTTAACTTCAAAATTCTCTAAACTTACAAAAAGACTGTTAAGGATTATGCACGTAAATATTAACAAGCATCTGAAGAGAAGGAAACATTGAATTACCTTTAATTCCCACTGAAGGGGCCCCTCCAGCTACAGCAGCCAAAGCATATTCAATCTGGACAAGCTTACCAGATGGGCTGGAAAAGAAACAAAGACATTCTGTTCACACATTCTCAAATATTACAGGACACCTGACAGAAGGAAAACCCGAGGCCAACCCTCACTAGTCAAGCCTTCTGGCCTTTGAAATCTACCCTGAAGGTGTTTGGAAGCTAAGCTTACCAGACTAGGGAGTTAGTCCAAGTCTTGAATGGACACAAATTCTCTTTCCTGTGTTCTGTTGCTGTTGTTTTCCCCATTTCTGGTTAGCAAGGCATTCCCACTGCCTCTGTCCCCCACTTCAGGCAAGTGTACTGAGAACTCGGGCAGCTGCTATGCTCATGAGTCCCAGTACCCCACTGCCTCTTTCAACGAAATCCCCACGAACACGTTTGGTAGATAGAACACACACCAGTCCATGCCAATTTCTTTCGTTCATTTACCATTCTTCACCAAATGTAAGCTGCTAGCTAAACCTTCTTCTTTTTTTTTTTAAAGGACTGTTATAATAAAGAAAACATGCAGACGCTTCTTATAAAAGACTCAAGGACTGAGGATGCACCTCCTATGGTAGAGTGCTTGCCTAGAATGCATGACACAGCATAAATAAGGTATGGGCGTGCACTCCTAAAATCCCATCACAGAGCAAGTGGCGGCAGAAGGATGAACTGAAAGGCATACTTAGCTACTGGCCATTTGAAGCCAGCCTGGGTCACCAATAATTCTGACATAAAAAGAAATTAATAATTTAAAAAATCACTCCCTCACGATCTATGTCCATTGGTCTCGCCTATAATGAAACCACTTAGGACCATATTTATTTTGTTTACAAATGTAAGTGACTACCATGAAAAGTTTAGTCTCTGTCAATTATATAATGAAATCATTTGCTAAGGAATTTAATGGAATTCATTCAAAGATTCCAAAACAACCTTGAAAAAGTTCAATTGTCCAGTCTCATCTATAACTCGTCATACATAGGTGGTAATGGGAAACCACTACTAGATAACAGTTATATTCAACAAGTAGATCCTGACTGCCTTCAGCTGACAGTCCTTAAGAAAATGGTCAAAACACAGTCCTTTGTCTAAGTTCATCCATGGTTTTCTTAAACAGGAAACAATAGTTCCCCTTGACTGCACTTTGAGAAAATACATTTAACTCTTTAATTCTTTCTCCCAAAACATATGGGTCTAAAATGGTTTTAAAGCAATTTGTTGGTGGATCAAGCAAAATACAGAGGTTATCAGTTTGCGTGCGCCACGAAAACTTGACAGGAAATCAGCGCCTTCATTTTATACTTCTTAAGCTTCTACAGGAGCACAGGTGAAACCGAAAGCAGTGTGAGCTTCAAAGCACATCGCTGCTAAACAGAGACTAAAACTAAGATTTAACAATAAATAAGGATCTCCCAAAAGAAAAAGGACGTCTTACACCTCCCATAAGGAGTCAGGGTTTCCGAAGCTCTCGCTCAGGCCTAGCCGGGCCGGTAAATAAATCCTGGGCCTGAATGGAGTAGCTGAAAACAGACTATCTCAAAGCACCCTTCTCCTAGTCTAGAGAGGGACAGCCTGTGCTCAGTGCTTGGCGTGGGGCCTCCAGTCCCTCGGCCTGCAGCACGGCCGGCCTCAGCCAGGGCCCAGGCCTGGCACCAAACATGACTCTGCAAACCTACAAGTCCAGCTCCGTCACCGCGCACCCCTACGCAAACACCAGCCAGGTCCGACACACGGGACCATGTCTGGGGCGCCCCTGTGATCTGCGACGCATGAAACCTGAGGGGTCCCCCGGGTACCTGAATGTAGTCAGCGAGAAGCTGTAGCCGCGCTCTGCCATCTTTACCCGGAAAGTCGGAACACAGCCACGCACATGCGCAGTAAGTCTGCTTCCTTTTAGTTTTTTTTTTTCTTTGCTCTGATTGGAAGAGAGTCACCCAGGCGCAGCTGGGAGTTGGAGTTTTGGGAGCCCAGCCGGCCTTTGGCCTTTGCGCATGCGCAAAAGGGGCCTGCGCATGCTCTGAGCGGAGAGGCGGGGAAGTGGGCGGGCTTACGCTTGCTTTTAGTCGGCGTCCCGCTCTGTCTTGAGAGGATCATGGCTCCTTCGCTGCTGTTGCTTTCACTACAGTGGCCGGTGCGTCCCGGACCGCTCCAGAGGTGCTGGGAGCTGCTACAACGGCAACTGCAGCAGAGCTGGAGTCGCTTTGCCAGTCCTCCGTGGGGTCCGTAAGGAGAGAGTTTGTGGGAAGAGGGTTGATGAAGGCTTCCGGGTTGTAGGACAGAAACAGCGCGTGCTTTTTGTTTGTTTGGTTGGTTGGTTCGTTATTTTTATTTATTTATTTATGTATTTATTTTGAGACTGTCACCGTCGCCAGCGTGGTCTAGAACTCATTGTATAGCCCAGACTAGCTTCGAACTCCTGGTATCTTGGGTGTTAAATTTTAAATTGCTGTGTTATTTACAAAGTATCCCAGAAGTGATAAAACCCAGTCTGAACAGAGATATATTTTATTATATCTCAAGCGCAGTATAACAAATAATTGTCTCCATGTTCTACCTGATATAATCATTTCAATCCTTTCGTTGTCTAATAGGCTGAGAAAGCTCCAAGGTCAGTCCAGAGCTGTAATAAATGACTCTTTTGTGTAGCAATGTTTCAGGTCAGCTGAGAAAGAATGCCATTATAGAAAGCTTTTACTCGTTTCTGATTTTTGCCGGGGTGAGACAACATTCCTATCCATTGGCCGGTATGCCCTTAAGCTGCTGATCTCCTGCCTCAACCCGATTCTGGGGTTTCAGGGCTGTGCTTGGACCAGTTTAGTGGCAAGAAGTCCTAAGAATTGAGTGAACATTCGCAAGTCTGAAGAACATATGAAAGGGTACAGAAGTGATCTAAGCAATTTCGAAAAACAAAAGTAAAACACTTGATAATCTCATAAATAATACATCTTTTCTTAGAATACAGGTCAAGATTATTAAGGAAGAATTTAATAGCTTTAGGGACCTACCAGGTTTAAAGATAAAGGAGCTAACTGGATCAGGATAGTATGGTACAAATGGTGGCCTTTGCAGTCATCTCAGTGATGGTCAAGGTGAATGTAGGGAATCTCAAGATTAGATTACTTGTACACTGTTTATTACTAAACTACAGTATCCCATATTACATATGTAGGAAATGCTTAGTAGCCCGGTTGCTTTGGTAGGTTACAATAAGAAAGCATTCCAGTTGAAGTATTTTAAATTGCCTTTTGTATGAGCTTTAGTATATTTTAATAGCTGGGGATTATTATTAATGTTTATTGTGTTTAACATTCAAAACTATTTGTCAGGCCAGCCATATGGCTCACTAGTAAAGGACCTTGTTGCTAAGTCTCAAGACCTGGGTCCTAGCCCCACAGCTGGCATGACATAAGGAGAGAACTAACTCTGAAAGCTGTCCTCTGACCTTACATGTGCACATATACTCACAAACACATATAATCTATAGGTTTGAATATTTAGTAACACTACACATGCTGATTGTTAAAGGAAATAGTGTCTATATTCATTTAGGAACTCAAAGTTGATTCACTATCTCTGTTTTGTTTTGTAGCACCAGCATTAGCCATCCAGAGTCCATCCATCCTCCCAGAACTAGCACATGATACTGGTGAAAATAAAGAGAATTGCAGCTTTTTAGATAGTATCTTTTGGATGGCAGCTCCCAAAAACAGACGCACCATCGAAGTTAACCGATGTAGGAGAAGAAACCCTCAAAAGCTTATTAAAATTAAGGTAATATGTGGACGGGTATAGGTGTATACATACATGTGTGTGCGCATACACACTCTCTTCCTCAAGTCCTAACACTAAATAACCCGGTATTATATTTGTGTAGCAGAGAAAACCAGCCTTATAATAGTCTTGTTTGGCTCATTGTAGATAGATAAGTAATCTAATTCTTCCTTAATGTTTTAAGATACTCTTAATGAATCATCCATTGTGTTGATGGGCTCCTTGTTGGTTATTTATTATTTGAAGTTAGAGGACTGATAGAGCTCTTAATTCAAAATTTAAATGAGATCTTTATGAACAATTCTCTGAAAAATCTCCAAACTCCTTGACTATGATTTTAATATTTAATGTGGAATTCACTAGACTCATATAATGAAAATATTCTACTTAAGCTGGAGGTTAGACAAAAGAATTCGAGAATAGATTATCCATAGGCTATACAAATAAAAATATACCAGATTGGTAAACTTGAGTTTTAGTCCTAATTTTCTTACTAATTTGAACTCAGTGTTGCTTTTTTTTTTCTTCAGTTTTCCTGTTAAAATATATTGTTGAACTAGATAGTATATAATCTCATGTAGATGAACATTCTCAGAAAGCTACAATGTCAGCATGTTAGAGTTCTTGCTGGTGATTATATATTACGTTGCCTGTTATTAATATGTTTTTCTTTGTTTTAAAGAATAATATAGACATTTGCCCTGAATGTGGTCACCTGAAGCAGAAACATGTCCTTTGTGGCTATTGCTATGAGAAAGTACGCCAGGAGACAACAAAAATCAGACAACAAATAGGGGCTCAAGAAGGAGGTCCTTTCAAAGCTCCTTCCGTTGAGACTTTGGTACTGTACACAGGAGAGAAGCCTTCAGAAAAGGATCAGGGCAAGAGGATTGTTGAAAGAAACATAAAGAGGCCATCTTGGTTCACCCAGAATTGAACTAAAAAATGTTAAAAGGATAATTTCATAGTTAGGCACCTATTTAAAATCAGGAGTCTTCATTTGTATGTTGTGCCTGTTTTCAAATTATCAATGGATTTTAAAATGGGTTTTGTTAGTTGTTACTTTTAAATGAGGTAATTTGAAGACTGTATCATGAATAAACTCAGCATATTTATGTAAAGGCTCAATGGATTAATTTGTGTGTTTTTATAATGCTGTTGGGTTTTAATTAAGCAGTTGTGTCAGTGAGGAAAGAATTTAGAACAGATATGTGGTACACTCATTTGTATTCAGGAGTACAAGCAGGAGGATATCTTGAATTTTAGATATCTTGGATTCTTATTGGTCTTTCTTTCAGATTAGGTCTGCAGGACTGGTCTTATCATGTGCTCCAACAATTCATAGATGGGGTGGAGGTTGGGGTGGGCCAACTTAAAGCCCTGAATCTGGGCCTGTATGATAGCTGAGTTGGTTAGCCCACCAGCTCTCATGCCCTTACACCACTGAGGCCAACTCTCATGCCCACGCCTTCAGGGCCAGCTAGGGCCATTTTTACCAAGCTCCCTGCTCTATTGTACTTGAAGGTCCAGATGCTGGTCACTCTTCACAGTGCTGCAGCAGGCCAGCTCTCACACACTGGCCAACCTTTGGGGTGTCTTCCACCTGCCAACAATGCTGGTAGCCATCAGGGGTTCTCTGAAGTTGATAAAAGATTTGTCTCTCAATGGTTTTAAATCTGTGCTAAGGAACTACTGCCTGTGATTATCATTTCTTGGTACATTAAATGAATAGACTGCAACAATTCTTCAGCTATAATTCTTAGGTAACAGTATCATTTTAGGGACTGTGTTATGAATAACAACATCATCTATCTCTGTGACAGTGTCTTTTCTAACTGCTTTTCTTACTGATTTCCACAGTAAAGGGTCCATGGAACACCATAGTCCACTCTTAACGGAGTATCTTCACTTCATTGAAAACACTCCTTAGAAGGCTTGTACCTTTGTGTTGCCTGCCTATGTTTCTCATGTATCCCCATTGACCCGTGTATTCATTCATCTTTTCCAAGTTCATGAAGTCACTAGTGAGAGTTAAAGGTACAGTTTAGAAGAGAATGTGAAGAAAACTAGAGGGCCAACATATTTGAGTCTCCTGGACTCAGGTCGTCAAACTCAGAGATAACTTTACAGTTTCTACCTTTGAACCACATTAGGAACTGCCATAATTCAGGTAAACATCACTATGCAGCCACACTGTAGGGCAACAGTTGCAGAGGCTTCTTATGTAATAAACTTATCAGGCCTAGCCACGCTATAGACTTTTGCCTGTTTCTGTCAAAGCCACCAGACTGTGGCTAGAGGGCAAGGTTACTTCAGGGAAAGAAAGCAGTCTGCAGTGTAGAATGAAGAAATACTGACCTTGATACTATTTGAATTCCATAGTTCTAATCAGGAACAACTTCCTTTCTGCTTCCACATGATATTTGACAATATCTGTAGACATTGTGGGTTGTTATAACTGTTAAGGTCAGGAGCTACAGAATTCTGTTGAGTGGAAGTCAGGTACAAGACTCCTCATTTTGCCTTATCAATAAAATTAATATTAAGTAAAATTCTATTTTGTTTTTTCTAGCTGGTCTCCCTGTGCCATCCTATCTTTTCCATATCTTAAACTCAGTGATAACTTTTATGTCTGTGCCTACAAGTCTAATTTTCCTTTTGTCTCTAGGTTCAAATATACAAATAATACAAGTTGTCTATTAAAACATCACTTAAACCTTCAACACATCATAGTCTCAACATTTCTAGTCTCCTTAGATTTGCTTCTCTGGTAGCCTAATATTTTGAGGTTAGAACATTTAAAGTACTGCTAGGCACACCCACATCTTCCCCTGCTAGTCACACCCATCTTCCCTTGCTAGTCACACCCTTACGAGCTAAATCCTACCCTACTTCACCACTTTGAAAACAAGTCAGTTTACTTCAGCAAAACTTTAGTCATTACATTGGTTTCCTCTTTCCTTCTCAAGCACAACAATGAGAATTGCTTTGACCATTCTGTCTCCAAAAAAGGCACTTAATTTAGAGATACAGGAAGGGTGAGGTGAGGTGAGGTGAAGAGAGTGCTCTGGGGTGGGCCAAGAAAGTACTTATACAGGATGTAGGTCTGGCTGTTATCTGTACAAGTGATGTACAGACCATGATGTTGATGGCCAACGATATAGAGAGAATGAACAGAAATTGCCACATTTCAGAAATGGGGTGAGCTAGGTTTGGTGATTATTTTGTGGTGCAGAGTCCAGAAGGTGCAAATGTAAGGCAGTGGGTAGTCAGCCCTATGCTGCTGCCAGCAGGCTAGGGAGCTCCCTTTCCTTTAGAGGCCTACACTCAAGTAAAACTAGGTTCCTGGGTCGGGCCAGATGGCTCATGTAGATAATCTCAGTTCAGTCTCAGAGAACCACATGGTGGAAGGAAAGAACCAACTCTCAGATGTTCTCTTATAGCTGACCTGGCAGAAAAAAAAATAGCCTGAAGACATTTTAGCTGCCAGACTATTAAAACAGACACCAAGAAATTGAAATTTCTCCCAGTGATTTCTTGGTAGAAGAAACTCTGAAAATGCTAGAGTCTTGACTTCCAGAAAATACATTTCACACAATGCTAACAAGTTGTTAACAGACTGCTTTGCAGATTAGGAATGATCCCCAGATGATAGGCCACAACTTGATTGAGACTGCTAAAAATACATATTCCTGACTCTGTATTTACCCAGCTAATAGACTGGAGGGTCTCCCTGAATCTCTTGGACCTTCTTCCCAATATGAATAATCCCACATTGAATCAATCTCTATTCATTTTACTCTTAATTTGACTGTTTTAGTTTACTTTTCAAGGATGGGTTCCCGAACCAAGCTTCTTGAGTCATAAACTGTAAACCCGAGTTCAGAAACACTCTGACACCCACACATGTGACTTGGAAAGTACACATGTGTGATCTAAATAAATAATAAGATGAAATGAAGGCAAGTTCTTGAGTAAACCACAGAAAAGAAGTATGTTGCTAACTGCAGCAAAATTCTTAAGATCATTAAAAATAAGGGAAAATAACCAAGCATGGCAGTCTACAAATTTAGTCTCAGCACTCAGGAGACAGAGGCAGAGGGATGTCTGTGGGCCTGAAGCCAGCCTGATGTTTAAAGTGAAATTCAGGATAGCCAGGACTACATAGAGAAAAACCCTATCTCAAAACAAAATAAAAAAGAATTAGGGAAAATACAAGTTTTAAGCACAAATGGAAGAGAGATGTTCTTAGGTGTCATATATAGATGATGGATACATGAAAGATAGATTCCTCCCTGCGATTTTTTGTTATATTGATACAACATACAGCAAAGCCTAAAGACTGACACAATTTAAAAATTAAAGTTTAAAAATAGAGTGAAAATATGTGAATTTTAGTTTATGTAATTTTCCTTTAAAATTTCTTAAGTGGCCCCACCCATGCACATATACCAATGCTAAACACTTCGTGCTTTAAGTGGGGAATGAAAATGCATGCCTTTAATCTCAGCACATGGAAACAAGAATGCAGACTTCTGTAAGTCTGAGGTCAGCCTACAGCAAGTTACACACCAGCCAGGGCTATGTAGTGACAACAGCAGAATCACACCTGAGAGCTGAGAACTTGATTGTTCCTTGGTCCTGGAGCTTGTGTGCCTCACCAGTCAGACTGGCCTCACAACAGCTGTCTCTCACTCGGGGGGGGGGGGGGGGGGGGGGGGGGGGGGGGCGGGCGAGGTAGTTGCTCAGTTCACAGACTGGTTAATTTTCAACAGTCACTGCCATTTTCCATAATTCATTCATCTTCTGCACAGGTCAAGTAGAGGTATAATGGAAAACACTGCTCCTGAATCTTTCCAGTTTTTAATGGTGGTGGTAACTTCTAGAATCCCTCCAGAAATGCAATATTGTTTCGGGATTCACTATTTTCCATGATAAAGGCAACTTTGATGGCTTCCATTTGGCCTTTCCAACCATAATAGCCTAGGCTCTACAGCTCAGGGAACTAGTGAGGTAATTCTTTTAACTTCTAAGTAAATCTCAATTATACATTTAGGGACTGGGGACATAGTCAGGGTCCCACTGTCCCAAATTCAAGTCAGGTGTTAACCAATACTCGGTTATTAATCAAGAAAATAACCTACAGACTTGCCTACCAGAAACCACATATCCTTCAAAGTACCACAGAAACAGCTCTGATAGGCCCAGATTGTAAGTTCCTCCAAAGACCACCAAGAACCTAACTTGTATGCAAAAGCATAGTCTTTATTTAAGCTCAAACTCAGACCTCTAAACCTCTCTAACACAGTGGATGAGATGGGAAAGGCCCTGAGCTGGTAAAATCAAGTCTTTTTTATCATGGTTATAAGTAGGGATGGGGTTTTCGAACTTGGCAGTTACATAATTGGCTAACATTTAGAGGTTATAAGCTTGGTGCAATTTTATTGGCTAGTAATGCTTTTAACTGGCTATGAACAGTGAGGGTCAGCTTGAGTAATCTCATGTGTAATGTTGGATTTTGTCCTGCTTGATACTAATTGGTTGTTATTAGAGTGGAATGGCTGTTGCTAGGGTGGTGACTAAGGGTGGAGTGGTTCTAGGAACAAGTTATGGTTTTCCTAGTAACTGAGATCAAACTAGGGGCAAGCTAAATAAGATGGAATCTAGGTACAAAATGGAGTCTATTAGGCTAAAACTAGAACAGTAAGGCTGGTCTCTTTAATAGGCTTTAACAATCTGCATCTCTTTCAACATTCCTACTTTCCAAGCTCCCACAACAGCCTAAACTCTAAGTATCCAAAGGCTTTTTCTAGCCCAAAGTTTTAAACATTCCCCAAATCAACATGACCAGTCTACCACACCAATATCCCATGGTCCTGGTACCAATTTCCATCCTGTTTGGCTTTTTGATTGCTATGGCCAAAAGCAACTTGAGAAAGATAGGGTTTATTTCATCTCACCCATCTATTGTTGAGGGTAGCTAATGCAGGAACTCAGGACAGGGACCTGAAAGCAGAAACCAAAGCAAAGACGGTGCAGGAAAGCTGCTTTCTGTCTTACTCTGCATGGCTTACTCAACCTGTTGTCCTACTTCAACCAGGACTATCTGTCTCCGGATGTTGTTTATCATAATAATAGAGAAGCAAACTAGGAAAAGCACAGGGAAGATACTGGAGTTTGAAGAGGGAAATGGGAGGGGTGTGTGTGTATGTGTGTGTGTGTGTGTGTGTGTGTGTGTGTGTGTGTGTGTGTATGTGTGTGTGTTATACAGAGGAGTGAAATTAGCAAGAATAAATCAATTTTTTTTAACTTCTTTTTATAAATGAAACTGCCCAATGGTTGTTTGACACACTCTGTTTAGATTTAGGGGTAAGTGTGGAGTGTTTTCAGAATCAAGGCTATAAACAATCTGGCCCTGATTAAAAATAATTCACTTGCTTTTAGCATCCTTGTTTGAGATATCTTTAGAAAACACATATTACATCTGTAGACAGTTTTAGCTTTACCAGTTGTGTTTAAGTTTCTTGTCTCAGCAGGGAAGACAATCAGATCCCAGGGTGAAGGGTTGTCTCTCTTTTTCCCCTGGCTTTCCCTCCTTGGTTTTCCCTATCTTTCTACCCTGTCTTAAAAACATGGCTTTATTCCTGGCTTTTTAGTTTAGGGAACATAATGAGGAAGCCTGGGTGAGATGAAGGCAGGTTATGGGAGGAGAGGGGAGATCTACATTTTCAACGAGCCATCCAACTAAGCTGAGTGTCTAGCTTTGGATGAGCTAATGGAGGAAGCGTAACTCCATGGGAATGAACAAGATTGCCTATACCGAAAGCTTAAGAAGGAGAGAACATGGGATGGATCCACGGGTGGGGTAGTCTCTGGATAGTTCATCCTTTCATCTTAGCTCCGAACTTTGTCTCTGTAACTTCTTTCATGGGTATTTTGGTCCCTATTCTAAGTAGGAATGAAGTAACCACACATTGGTCTTCCCTCTTCTTGATTTTCTTGTGTTTTGCAAATTGTATCTTGGGTATTCTAAGTTTCTGGGCTAATGTCCACTTATCAGTGACTGCATATCTAATGACTTCTTTTGTAATTGGGTTATCTCAATAAGGATGATAGCCTCCAGATACATCCATTTGCCCAAGAATTTCATAAATTCATTGTTTTTAATAGCTGAGTAGTACCCCACCTGGGGATCCATCCCATAATCAGCCACCAAACCCAGACACTATTGCATATGCCAGCAAGATTTTGCTGAAGGGACCCTGATATAGCTGTCTCTTATGAGGCTATGCCAGTGCCTGGCAAATACAGAAGTGGATGCTCACAGTCATCTATAGGATGGAACACAGGGCCCCCAATGGAGAAGCTGGAGAAAGCACCCAAGGAACTGAAGGGGTCTGCAACCCTATAGGTGGAACAACAATATGAACTAATCAGTACCCCCAGAGCTCGTGTCTCTAGCTGCATATGTAGCAGAAGATGGCCTAGTCTGCCATCACTGGGAAGAGAGGCCCCTTGGTATTGCAAACTTTATATGCCCCAGTACAGGGGAACGCCAGGGCCAAGAAGTGGGAGTGGGTGGGTAAGGGAGCAGGGCAGGGGGACAGTATAGGGAACTTTCGGGATAGCATTTGAAATGTAAATAAAGAAAATATCTAATAAAAAAAAGAATCCAGAGCGCAGGGCGCAAGGCCTGGGGGCCGTGCACCCACCCAGGTTTCCAGCTCTCCCAGCGATCCGGACCACCGCATCTTCAGACCACTGGTAAGAGGAACACACATCTGTTCCAGTCCAAACTCATGGGACTTGAATCTGCAGCGGGAGATAGGCAGAGGGCGGAGAGCGGACCCCTTCCCTTCCGGCCCACACCGCTCTGCTCCAGGGCAGGGCGCAAGGCCTGGGGGCCGTGCACCCACCCAGGTTTCCAGCTCTCCCAGCGATCCGGACCACCGGTAAGAGGAACACACATCTGCTCCAGTCCAAACTCGTGGGACTTGAGTCTGCAGAGGGAGATAGACAGGAGGAGGGCGGAGAGCAGACTCCTTCCCTTCCAGCCCATACCGCTCTGCTCCGGCCCACACCGCTCCGCTCCAGCGCAGGGCGCAAGGCCTGGGGGCCGTGCACCCACCCAGGTTTCCAGCTCTCCCAGCGATCCGGACCACCGC
>LR749494.1:4197229-4223557 GCA_902729485.2 Mus minutoides | reverse complement strand
AAAAAAAAAAAAAAAAAAAAAAAAAAAAAAAAAAAAAAAAAAAAAAAAGAATCCAGGGGGCTGGTGAGATAGCTCAGCGGGTAAGAGCACCCGATTGCTCTTCCGAAGGTGATAAGTTCAAATCCCAGCAACCACATGGTGGCTCACAACCATCCTTAATGAGATCTGGCGCCCTCTTCTGGAATGTCTGAAGACAGCTACAGTGTACTTACATATAATAAAATAAATAAATAAATAAATAAATAAATAAATAAATAAATCTTTAAAAGAAAAAAAGAATCCAAAAAAAAAAAAAAAAAAGAAGAAGAAGAAGAAGGAGAGAACATCTGCAGGCAGGTTTGGGAGAGATCAGTGAGAGGATATCACCCTGTACTGCTGCAGTGCTTCTCTGGAGAAATTCCATGTGTTCAGGGGCTTCCACAAAGAGGAGTAACAGGATTTTAAAAGCACCTAGTGGAGTTTGGCTCAGCAGTTATGAGCACTTAACGTTCTTTCAGAGGATTTCTGAGTTCAACTCTTAACTCACAACACAGCTCACCATTGCTTATAATTCAAGTTCCAGGAGGATCAATTGGCTCCAAGGTCATGGGCACACATGTGCATGCATCCTCTCCCTCCCCTCCCCCAGTATATATTCAAAAATATGTATTTTTAAAAAGCACCTAGTGGTTGTAGCAAATGGAATTAATTTGTGACAGTGACAAAAGCATTTTATTTCAGTGTTGATGGCAGATGACAGATGGGAGTGGGCTGAAGAAAAAAATGTTTGCTCAGTTGGTAGAGGCAGCATTCCTAAAGAGAACTTTCCATAGGATTTTCCTCTCCCAGGGAGTGAAGAAATGAGATAAAATCTAGAGGAAAGGAAGAATAGAGAAGGAGATGGGAGATGGGAGAGGGGGACAGAGGGATATCAGTGCATTTTATTGTTGATGGCGATTATCTTGTAAAAAGAAAGCATAGGTACAAAGATAGTGATGGCAAACAGGAAGGAGAGCATGTGTGTGTCCCAGAGAGCTCAACAAGTATTATCGGTGGGGATTTTTCTGTAAACAGAGAAAACAGATATAGTGGTGATGATTGGCAGCCAGAGTCAGAGGTAGATGGGAGACAGAAGTCAGAGGAACAGCCCCATCCTCTCTAGCACAATGAAAGGAGCTACAGTTGCTCTCCTTACAAGAAGAACTTAGTCCTCAGATGTAACACCTGAAGGTCAGATGAAAAGATCTAGGCCAACAGAAAGAAGCTGAAAGAAATGTTTCTCTTCTGAGAGGTCTGACTCACTATCATCCTTTTAGGGAACATGTGTAAAAGCCCATGTCTCTGAATTTGTCCTCACTGAAGCCCCATGTATAATTTTTCTTTTTCTCCCCTGCCACTGCTAGCATATTTAGTCAAAGCAAGTAATTCTATCCAATGTAATGTATTAATGACCTAATGGCCAGTGCCATATGCCATGTGTTCTCCAAAAGACTCAATATTTTTGTTGACATGGTATAATGGGCAGGACCACAAAAGGGTATACTTTAAATTAGAAAAGAATATGTTTTACAGGGGATAAAAATTATCAATAGATAAGACACATTGTGACTTCTTCCTTTCCTATTTGTATCCCTTTGACCTCCTTTTGCTTGCAGATGATAGGATAGTATATTTAAGTGACCCCAAAAATTCCACCAGAGAACTCCTACAACTGATAAACAACTTCAGCAAAGTGGCTGGATATTAAAAAAAAGTAATAATCAGGAGCTGGAAAGATGACTCAGTGGTTAAGGGCACTCACTGACTGCTCTTCTGAAGGTCCTGAGTTCAAACCCCAGCAACCACATGGTGGCTCACACCATCCGTAATGAGTTCTGATGTCCTCTTCTAGAGTGCCTGAAAACAGCTACAGTGTGTTTACATATAAATGAATAAATAAATCTTTAAAAACAATCAGTAGACTTTCTCTACTCAGAGGATAAACAGGCTGAGAAAGAAATTAGGGAACTGACACTCATCTCAATAGTCCCAAACAATATAAAATACCTTGGTGTGTCTCTAACCAAACAAGTGAAAATCTATAAGACAAGAACCTCAAGTCTTTGAAGAAAGAAATTGAAGAAGACCTCAGAAGGTGGAAAGATCTCCCATGCTCACGGATTAGCAGGATTAATATACTAAAAATGGCCATCTTGCTAAAAGCAATCTATAGATTCAATGCAATCCCCATCAAAATTCCAACTCAGTTCTTCACAGAGTTAGAAAGAGCAATTCTCAAGTTCATCTGGAATAACAAAAAAAAAAAAAAAAAAAAAAAAAAAAAAAAAAAAAAAAAAAAAAAAAAAAAAAAAAAAAAAAAAAAAAAAAAAAAAAAAAAAAAAAAAAAAAAAAAAAAAAAAAAAAAAAAAAAAAAAAAAAAAAAAAAAAAAAAAAAAAAAAAAAAAAAAAAAAAAAAAAAAAAAAAAAAAAAAAAACCCAGGATAGCCAAAACTATTCTCAACAATAAAAGAGCATCTGGAGGAATCACCATCCCTGACCTCAAGCTATACTACAGAGCAATTGTGATGAAAACTGCATGGTACTGATACAGAGACAGACAAATAAATCAATGGAATTGAAAGAGTAGTACGTAACCAAAGACAAAATGGAGTCCCTTGTGTCAGGAGGGAAAGTGAACCTTTAAACTAACCGATGGCCCTAGGTACAGGGCAAGCCTTTCCTGGAACAATCACAGAATAGCCCAACGCCCTCTGAATGTCACAGTAACCTCTGTGGAATGTCTCAATGCCCTAGGAGGTTGCCTAAGGTAGCACATGACTTAACTGTTAGGTAGATTACCTCCCCCTCCCCCCCCCTTGTCTCTTAGAGTTAGCTACCTGGGTATCTTGCTGATGTTTAAACTAGCCAATCATGTGAAACCGCGCCAATTTCCCCAATCCCCCTACTCCATTGCTATAAAAGCTCCTAATTTTCGAGCCTCATGGTCGACCCCCCTGTCCCCTGCGTGGGATATGGGGTCGTCCCGGAGCTCCGATTAAAATTCCTCTTGCAGTTTGCATCAAGACAGATCTCTCGTGATTCGTGGGGTGCGCGAACAGCCCGTGTTTGAAATAGGGGTATTTCTGGTTTGGTCTTACAGAATAGAATTGAAGACCCAAAAATGAACCCACACACCTATGGTCATTTGATCTTTGACAAAAGAGTTAAAACCATCCAGTGGAAAAAAGAATAAACCCTTTCCTCCCCAACTTGCTTCTTGGTCATGATGTTTGTGCAGGAATAGAAACCCTGACTAAGACAAAGACCAAAGAGTGGATGCTTCAGTCCTACCTAGAGTGGGGAACAAAATAATGAAGGGAAGTAGAGGATGGGAGGGATTTGAAAGGAAGAGATGAGAGGGAGGGGAAAAAGAGGGGCAGAATCAGATAAGGGAGGAGATGGGGGGAGAGGTACAGAGAGGGTCAGGAAATTGAACAGGGTTATGTAGGAATGGGTGATGGGGAACTGGGGGTAGCAACCAGAAAGTTCCAGATGCCAGGATAGCAAGAGCCTCCCAGGACCCCACAGGGACGACATTAGCTGAAATACCCCACAAATGGGAGGGAGAACCCGTTGAAACCATATACAGAGGTTAGGCATGGGCCTCCAGTTGAGGGATTGGGCCACCCACACATCTCCAAAATTTTAACCCAGAAGTGCTCCTGCTTAAAGGAAATGCAGGGACAAAGAGTGGAGCAGATGCTGGAGAAAAGGCATCCAGAGACTTCTCCACCTGGGGATCCATCCCACATACAGACAACAAACCCAGATACTATTGCAGATGCCATGAAGTGCTTGCTGACAGGAGCCTGATACAGCTAGCTGTCTCCTGAGAGGCTCTGTCAGATCCTGACCAATGCAGATGTGGAGGCTTGCAGTCAACCATAGGGCTGAGCACAGGGACCCCAATGGAGGAGTTAAGGGAGGGACTAAAGGAGCTGAAGGGGCCTTATCTGGTATCAATGGTAGAGAAGGCCCTTGGTCTTGTGAAGGCTTAATGCCCTAGTGTAGAGGAATATTAGGGCGGTGAGGCAGAAGTGGGTAGGTGGATGGGGGAGCACCCTCATAGAAGCAGGGTAAGACAGGATGGGGTGGGGGTTTGTGGAGGGTAGATTGGGAAAGGAGATAACATTTAAAACATAAATAAATAAAATATCAAACTTTAAAAAAAATAAAATAAAAAATAAAAAGACACATTTTTAAAGTTTTGAAAAACTAGTATTTGTAGTAAATTTTCTCATCTAAAATACCGTCTTTCCTATCACATGTCACTATTTAATATGTTAAATCTATTTATTAGTACATATATTTTTACACTGAGTTAATAAGTTTTTTTCCTGAATACCTATTATGTGTCAAGCATTTTACATATATTGTGACTAATCCTTAAAATAACACCAGTGGGGAAGATAGTAAAAATCATAGTGTTGTTAATTCAGTGTTTGTATAATTCTGACACAATGATAAGCATTTTATGTAGATTATTTACTAAGCTTATGCAGCATAATATAGCATCTTGGCATTTTCTTTGATATTTCCTTATGTCTTTATCTTTCATTTGATTCAGAAAGTCAGTGCAGTTTACTCGTTTTCTTAGAGAAGAAAAAGAAAGGAGAAGAATGTATAAAAGTAGTTTTTACATACTATAGTAACTGTTGCCTCCAAGGCTTACTACCTTAGTCTGCTAAATTAGGGCTAGTCCTGGAAGCTTCTAAACTTTGTGAAATGTTTCAGTCTTTAAGTCTTGCTGCTAAGTAAGATCACACTTTCCTGTTCTTTCTGAATTCTGTTGGTTGTTTTAAATCAGCTGATCTGGCTTAAACTCCTCTCCAAGCTGACTGATTCAATTTGGTTTCTCTCTGCTTCTCCTGAATTGTGCTGCTTGACCTCAAACTAATTCTAGCAATCTGTTCCAATCTTCTGGCTCCTTCTCATTCTCTGCCTCATTCTGCTTTCACCTGTGTCTAGCTTGTTCTCTCTCCCAGTCACCTGTTCCTCTATAACTGTCCCAGTAAAACTGTCTCCTTTCTCTCCTTCCACCTCGTACTGACCCTTAAGTAGCTTCCATTCCCTCTCATTTCTCATAAGAGGTGGCATATTCTGTTCTGTTAAATCTTTCTCTGATTCTTTATTTTGTGTGCCACACAATTAGAAGTCACTTTCAAACATGAATGCTTCCTTCTACAAACTAACTCTTCCTTCATTGTTTAGGATTAAAGGTGTGTAGTGTATTAAGGCATGTTTATTTTCTATCCAAAGGGACTAAATGCGTGTGCTAAGGGTAAGCCACACTGCAACTAGAAACAGCTTTTTGTTCCAGTAAATAACACAATCTCAGGGTTCATATTGTAATCAAATATCCGGTAACAAGAGTGAATTGAAATAAAAAATTTCTCCCCAAATTTAGCTCCTCATCAGACCCCATACAAAAGACTTTTGAGTCGGGGGATGGGAGAACTTGGGAGAGGGATAGGGATGAGAGAGAGGAATAGGGAATAAACAACTAAGTTCATTATATAAAGTATGGAACATCAACAGTGGAAAAATGTTTTAGGAGAAAAGGTTTTGGAAAACTGGGTTAACCATGAGTTTACTCACTAGCTGGGCTTCTCTGTCTCAAGGGAAAGGTAAAATAGGCCTTTGAGCCAGAGGAAGGGAGAATGAGGGACATTGTTAGATGAACAGAAGTAGACTAAGGTTGTGTCCATGCCCCAGTCATTCCCCATGGAAGAGGCTTGGGTTGGTCTAAATGAGATGTCCCCCATAATCTTGGGCATTTAAATCCTTGGTGCCCAGTTTGTGGCACTATTGGAGAGGTTCAGGAGGTTGGAGAAAATATATCACAGGAGGTGAACTTTGAGAGTTAAAAGTCCAAGTCTAGTTTACCCTAAACCCACCTGGCAAGGGACGGTCCATTACCCAAAGTGACTGAAACAGCAGCCAAACTTGAATGCTAGATCTCCACCCAGATCAGAGATTCTTGGCCAGATTCGACTCTACTCTATTCTATTAAATTCTACTCTAACACCAAAACCTGTATCTGCCCACTAGGAAGACCCTCCAGACCTTCAAAAGTTGACAGATTTTTAAAAACTGGATACCTGGATGATTGTTGCTTTACTATGTATCTGACCAAGATGCTTTATTCAAGTATCCAGGTAGCATGAAGCCATTGAGGGAGGTAGACTTGGGAACAGTAGCAGAACCATCAGTGGGGTTGAAAACTTGGGCCTAGGATGACTGGAAGTTCTATACCTTGTACAGTGATCCCCTTCCTTTCCTGCTTTGGGGGTGAAGAGTGGAGATGAAGATCTTTCTAGTTATCAGCCCCAATCCTGAATCTACTTTGGAGCCCCATCACTGCCCTAGCATGCCATTTTCACTCAGGGGACTCTTTGTAGCCCAGGAAACATGGAAGAAGACAGAGTATATGCATATCTGCCCTGCTGAATTCTGCTTTTGTCAATAAAAATGTGAGTTATTAGCAGGCAGAGAGAGCCTCTTTTTAGAGCCTCTTCAGAGTTTTTTCAGTGGAGCCCAAAGTCAGGAAGAAAACAGCTCACAACAGCTCCTAGCTGACTGGCAGGGGCATAAAGAAAAGTCTGAAGCAAAAGAGTCCATAAATTAATATCTGAAAGGAATCAGCAGGGGAAAGACTGGAAACTCTCACATACCTGGGCTTCATTCAGGATCAAAACATTCCAAGTTAAAGCCAGGGCATGGATGCACAAGCCTTTAATCTTGTTTTGTTTTGTTTTGTTTTGTTTTTCTTTCTCAGTCTTCAAATATCTTCTATTGGAAGGCCATGCATTGCCTTCATTTATTGTATTTGAAATCACTGTACAGTTACTTTTGTGAAAACACTGCCTGCATTTTCTAGAACAAAAAGAAAAAAAATCCTAAAAATTGTTTCAGGAATGTAGAGACTAATATCCAACTTAGTGAAAAAGTGCAGCCTAATTACTGCCGCACCGTAGTCATTTCTGCATTTCCCATGTTTCTTAAATGACTATCTTGTCTGATAACACATGATATAAAGAACAACTATGAAAAACAGACATTTACATATACTTCTAAAGTCTTACTGAGAATACCCTGGATAGCCAATTATAGGCGCAGCAGCAGCTGCTGTAGCAGGATATGCATATGCCTGTTGGTTCATACCATTGTGCACACTTGCAACATTACTTCCATATTGCTGGGTGCTATCATAACTGTCCTGGTTAAGACCCTGTTGGATTACCAGTCCTAAAACTGGTCTGTATACCATCAGATACAAAATGACTTCCAAAGCTCCCATTTGCAGCACTGTAAACACCATTCTGGGTGTTAGCCCCCAAATGTCTCTTTAGCAGACTAAAGTAGTCTGTCATCGTTTTCTTCATCTCTTAAGGTATTAAATCCACCCCTTTTGCCTGCAGAGTATGTCACGATGATCATCCTTCATGACTCCTTTACCCCTGAAACAACCTGAACCTTTGTCTTCGATCAACTGAAGCAACTTGGGATTAATTGCTCAATTAGCTTCTCAAGCACGGAGATACGGTCGCTCACTTGCTTTATGTTGTTAGGTGTAAAGAAAGTGCCTGTTTTGGTACTGTGAGCAGTTCTTCCAATTTGATGAATATAATCCTCTGAGGAGTTAGGTATTCATAATTGATGACAAATTTCACATCTTCCACGTCTAGCCCTCTGGAGGCCACATCAGTAGCAATCAGAACAGAAGCTTTTTCATGTTTGAATTCATTTAGAACCCGGTCACATTCCTGCTGACTCTTGTCACCATGGATGCCAAATGGCAGGCCACCCATCTCTCCTCATTTTTCTGTTAAGTTCGTCACATCTTCTTTGGGTTTCAACAGAAACAGTAGTTTTGTTTTCCTTCTCACTCATGATCTCTTCCATCAGCGAGAAAGTTTTTCATCCTTTCGACATTATGACATGCATCCAGAACCTGAGGAATGTTATGGTTTGCACTCACTTCCAGTGCACCAATGATGAGGTGAATATACTCTTTCAGGAAATCTTCAGAAATCTGTCTTACTTCTTTTGGCCAAGTTGCAGTCCACATTAGTGTTTGCCTTTCAGGTCTCATTTGATCCACAATTTTCCTTATTTGGGGTTCAAATCCCATATCAAGCATCCTATCAGCTTCATCAAAGACAAGGTAAGTCGATCTTCTCAGATTGGTTTTCCCACACATTAAAAAGACAATCAGTCTTCCAGATGTTGCAATACAGATTTCCACACCTCTTTCCAAATCATGAATGTGTGGTCCTTTGGGAGCACCACCATAGATGCAAGTAGACTTTAAGGGACAAACTCTATAATATTCAACTTGCTGCACCTGCTGTGCCAGTTCTCAAGCTGGTGCCAGCGCCAAGCAAATAGACCCATCACCTCTCTCTAGGAATGGCTGGTGGTGTATGTGTACAATGGCAGGCAGCAAAAAAGATAATGTTTTCCAAGATCCAGTCTGAGCTACTCCAACCATATCCAATCCACTGAGAGCAACTGGCCAGCCCTGAGCTTCAGTAGCAGTGTGTTCAGTGAAGTTCTACCTTTCGATCACATCCATGACATTCACAGGAAAGTTTCCTTCATAAAAATTCAGAACAGGTTTTGGACAGTTGTGACCTCTAACTGTAACTTCCTTGCTTCTTGAGTATGTATCCACCTCTTGTGCAGTTCGCCTTGGCAAATCAGGGTGTTCATGATAAAAATTCTTCTCAAATTTGGCCAGCGCATCAAGATTCCACTTCTTTTTAACTAGTTTCTCCACAGGATTTCCAAACTTCTTTCCAGAGAGGGGTCCTGTTCTACTTCCTCCAAATCGAGGTGCACCAAACCCTAGATCCCGGCCACAGTCTTGGTCACTAGAGTGACTCGACAGTATTAATAGTTGCCATGTGCAGGAGGAACCCAGTGAAAGAGAATGCAGTTGCTACGAGTCGCTGAGAGGAGGCATGGGAGATGGCAGGAAAGTGTTTGTGGGGGTGTCACCAGCGGAGGGACTTCGACAGTGATGAGGGCTGAAGCAATGAACCCAAGGACCGATGGAAATGAATGAGGTCTAATCTTTTTATTCTCTGTGAGTTCAAGGCCTGCCTGGTCTTCATACCAAGTTCCAGGATATCCAGAACTACATAGAGAAACATCATCTCAAAGACACTGAATAAAAACAACAATAACAACAAAAACAATCCAAGTTAATCTTAGGAGAGGGGAAGACTACATAAGTGCCTTACAAAAGGTCTTGCAAAGCCTGTACCTTTCTCTTTTAAAGCCATGCTAAAGATGAGGTCTGGAACACCTCTAAGCTACTCTGTATTGCTCCTTTAATGAGCTTTCTTCTTCCCTTAATCAATCTTATCTATATTACAAAGCCTCCAAGAAAACCTGAAAACAAAGTAATATCACAGAAATGGCTTCCAGAGTAGCTGAAATTACAGAGGCAATCAGTGATTCATCTGTATTGTGGGGCTGGTGGCAGTACTGGGAATCCAATCCAGAGCCTTGTTGATCCTAGGCAGGTACTCTACCAAAGAGTTATATCCACAGTCCTGATTTTACTGTTTGTTTTGTGACTGAGTCCTACTAAATTGTGTTGTGGATTGCTCTCTGTTCTTTCTGCCCTGTACCCTGTGCCTGTAGCCTCTACTCAGGTGAAATTAGGTGAAATCTTAATTAGTCAGATAAGGCTAGAGCCTGTGATGATTGGGGAGTGGAAGGAAAGGCGGAGCTGAAAGTTTTAGAGAAAAGACAGAGGAGGTGGGCAGAGGCAGAGGCAGAGGCAGAGGCAGAGGCAGAGGCAGAGGCAGAGGCAGAGGCAGAGGCAGAGGCAGAGGCAGAGGCAGAGGCAGAGGCAGAGGCAGAGGCAGAGGCAGAGGCAGAGGCAGAGGCAGAGGCAGAGGCATAGGGGAGATGGTGCTGAAGGAGAGGATGATGAGCCACAACCACAAGGTCCTAGGAGCCATAAGTAACTATGGATTTCTTAGATAGACAATTCAGTAATGTAAGGCACATTTGTCCAGTCTAAGTGTAGAGCTTGTACCTATATCAGTTGAGTTTGGAGTTCTTTGTGTGGGCATTTTGGGGGTTGAGGATTTACTGTTATAAATCTGGCTGATAAATTATAAGCCTCTGGAGTTTTCTTTATTTTACGGGGTTACGGGAATTTGGGCTTTCTGCCAGGTGGCCACATGGGGCAGTTGGCCTGGGAAGATGGGAGATGGGGCTGCTTGGCAGCCGGCTAGCCACAGAAACCGTAGGGGTGGGTGAGACCGCCATTGCCAGTGCATAGCCAAACATAGCATAGATTGTTTTTTAAAATAATTACATGCTACAAAATCGTCCAGACTTTCCTTGAACTCACTCTGTAGCAAAATTACAACTTCCATTTTTTTTTTCATTTGTAATCATCTTCCTTCTCCCTCAAAGGCAGTTAGAATTACAGGCCTTTGCCACCCAGCCCAGCTCTATATGTATTCACTCTAATACACTTTATGATAGAAATTTTATATGCATTAGGTCTGTAAGCCACTCTAGCAAATTAATAAATCTCAGGATGGTATTGAAGTGATACAGAAAAATTAGGAGTTATCTTTGAGTCGAACTGACTATTTCTCAGCTCGTAGTGAGGTTAGTTTGAGTACTAGGGTCCCAGAAAACTCAACAGTCACCAAACACTTCCCAAACCAATGGCTTTCCAGTTTTTGTTTCCCAAATTCAAATAATTTCACAGAGCAGAAAGTAAGTTTTAGAAAGTTTATTATTGGGGGTTACAGAGGAAGAAAGAGGGTCCCTGGAAAGATGATGCCATCAAAGTGCTAGTCTGGGACCTTTTGTAAGGATGTGTGCTAGAGATTGGGACAGGTTGGAAAGAAAATGACTTGGCCAGCCCAGTTGGCCCAACTGTATATCCCTTCTCTCTCTTGCAGTTGGGTCTTTATATGTAAAAGTAACTTTTATTCTCCTGTTGTAATTGCTGTCTGGGAAGCTTGATATCTCTCTCTGCTGTCCTAGACATAATCCTGGAAGGTTCTAACCTCTATACAATCTTATCTAGGCCTAGAATTTTTCAGCTTCTGAGATTTCCTGAAGAATAAGCTCACCCTTTCTAGATCTTCCTGAGCTTTGGCTGGCTGGTTCAATTCAGTTGTTCTGGCTCAAAACTCCTCTGCCATCTAACTTATTGGCTTTTCTCTTGGCCGCTGAATTTCTCTGCCTCAAACTAACTTTAGCAATTTTTTCTAATCTTCTGGCTCCTTCTCATTCTTTTGCTTGTTTTGTGTTTACCTGTGTCTAGCTTGTTCTGTCTTCAATCTGTCTCTGTAAAACTCTTCTGGTAAAACTGACTCTTTCTCCCCCTCTGCGATGCTCCCTCTCAACTCTACTGTGCTGTTCTCCACAAATGCTGCTGCATTCCTGCACTGCACTCTCTCCTTCCTGTACTGTCTGTCTCTCTCAGGTAGATTCTCTTTCCTCTCTCTTCTCATGAGAGTTGACATATCCTATTCTGTCAAAATTTTCTCTAATTTTTCATAATTTTTGCCACTCAATTAGACATCACTTTCAAGCCTGGATGCTTCCTTTTACAAACCAATTTTACCTTCATTGTTTGGGATTAATGGTATGTGCTAAGGACTGAACCTCATTCTGACTAGAAACAGGTTCAACTATCTGTAACACTCATATAATTTTGGATCAAGGCTAAGAAATAACAAGGAGCAAGGCACCACAACTCTCTCTGGCTTTCCTGGACTCTCACAAGGACATCCTTGGGACTGTTACTTTTGGGTATGTGTCCAATCTGACTGGGTTTCCAATCCCCGTTCTTATAAATGGGGACCTTGATCCCCATCTATAAGTCAGATCACCAATGCAAAACCAAAGTTCTCACCTGAAAGAGAGAAAGACACAATTAATTCTAAAATCAACTATGAGTGAACCAGGCCTGGGAACACAAATTCAGTTGCCCCAAATACTGGGTTCTGATATGGTGACATGAAGTTTGATGGTCAAAGAACACATAAAGTTATATATCAGGACACTTTTCAAATATGTTGGTGGATCTGTCAGGTAATCCAGTTACATCAAATAGTGAAGTCTCAGCTGTAGACTTCAGATTCTATCTTGTCTTGCTTAACTTTTGCACTGGTAGAAAGTAGGTATCTGTGCATTCCAAAAGGATTTACCTAATAGTCACTAGGGTACTGGGTCAAACACAGAGACAGAAAATCAATGGCTATTAAGGGAGCTAAAGATAGTCTAAGACAAGTCTGTTTCCTAACCTTTAATATCCCAACTCTCTACAAGTATTGACATATCAGTCAGCCAATTAGCCTTGTGAAATGTTTGCTGTAGCTGTAACTCCTCCATGACCCCTGGAACTTCAGTCAGTAGAATTATATGTAAGAACCTAACAATTCCTGACTGTCATCTGAAGTGACTTAAGGAATAGACTTGGGAAACTAAGCCCGCATCCTGTAGCATCTGACGTCGTCTCCAGAGAGTCTCGGGATTGAATTGTATTAGAAGACACCAGCAGAATTACTTTGAGTGCTGAACCATCTGCCATTCATGTTCTTGAGTCAAAAGTAGAGAGCCGGATGCCCAAGGGTCAGTCAAAACAGTTTCTTCCTATCCCATGTCAGAAGAGTGCACTTCCACATTGTGTGATGAGATACACACTATTACAGTGGCTGTCCTGAAGGCATCATCACAGCATCATCAAAGAATCATAGCAGCAGCAGCAGCAGCAGCACACCATGATCATCACAGCAACAGCACCTTTTGGGTTAAAAGCACAAAGAGAGGGCTGCCCTATTGTAGGCCATGACACACAACCTGTGGCTATAGGATGGACTCTGGATTGTTAGCATTTGTTCTGTACTAATGCCACTATTAATAAATATTAACAAAAATAAGTTGAATGTGAGTCATTTCCTATTTTGGTAATGGATCTTTGTATACTCTTTAATTTTTAATCTCAAAATATTTTTTTATTTTAAGTAGTAGTTTCTGCTTTTTTATTATTCATTGCTGTGTAGTTTATTTTCTAACTTAGATAACACATGCTTCATATTTCTCATACTCTTTGAGAAGACTCCTAGAAAGCCTTGACAAATCCACATGAAGTACAGGTCCACAAGGTTTGTTTTGAAGTGGGTAATTTATGAAGTTCTGGTCAAACAAAATATGTCTCAAAGAATGAGACTAGCACAGTGATAGAGAACTTGATATCATTGCACGCCCATGAATTAGAATTATAGAGGTAAAAACAAATATAAATAAAACCAGGAAAACCCTTTGGATAGGGAAGTAGCTCAATTGATAGAAGACATGGTTAGCATACATAAAGCCCTGGGTTTGATCTCCACCATTACATGTACTCACATATATACATGCAAATACACACATAGATACTCTACATGTACAATATATATATTAATACACAGATGCATACACAAACGCAAGTCCTTACAAAAATATACAAGAACACATACATATACATACAATTACATATGTGCACACACACACACATATATATACACACGCAGAGACATTTACACATACACTTGCATACACAGAAAGATATTTCCACATAACTTATTAACATACACATACATGCACACAATTACTAATACTCATTCACATACACATTCACACATACACATGCAACACATGTGTAAACACATGCACACACACATACACTCTCACATATACTCATATAAACATGCACATACAAATATGCACATGCACCCATATTTACACATGAGTATACACATAAACACACATCTAAACACACACATACAAAAATACAGGTTTTTCTGGGGAAACTCTTGTTGACTGTGACAGTTTCCAAGATTTTCCCTATTTCTGACGCTCCTCAGTCTGGGTCTATGCAATATTTTTCTCACTGTCTGATTGGAGTCATGTGCTTTGGGACCTTTCATGTCAAGGGTATGTGTGGTAAATGAGTTGTTTTCTACCTTGGCCTATCACCTCTCTGAAACAGTTTTGCCAGGCTTATCCATAGTATATTTGTATATTTACTGACGTTCTCATGCCCACGTGGCTAGCTCAGTCAGTACAGCATGAGACTCTTACTTACATTCTCTATTCTGGGAAAAAAATCCCCAAGCAATACATAACCCAAGGGCAGGTGCTAAGTCCACTTCCTTGAAGGTTAAGTATCTACTTAAACTATGGGTCAGTGGCAGGCCAATTGGCTTGGTATTTATTAAGTAGATATCTTCTTACGGCACAGGGGCAACAGTAGGCTCACCTCCTTGAAGGGTTAAGTGAGTATTTACTTAAGGCATTTGGAATTATTCGGTGTAATATTTGCCTTTTGTTCTCATTTATTTGTCTATTAGAATATTTTTATATCTGAATTGATTCTTAGGTATTTGTTTTTAGTTTGAATATTTTATTATATTATCATATATTCCCATTTTTTATCCATTGGCAGCTGTTTCAGATTGGTTTCTCTTTTATTTCAAAGAATGTATCACGGCACGTGTCCTTTTAAGCTTTACTATTAATCATTAATGAATTGGGAATTTTAACCACCAAATCAGGCATGCATTCATTCATAAATTTTTTTTTAATCTGCAAACTTGAGTAAAAGTGTTATTTTTCATTATGAATCATGTTCTATGATTAGTGAGGAACATTTTCATAGAGGCTGTTGCCTAGCACAAAATTAAAAATTCACCCATAAAAATATCCATTGTTAGAAATTGTAATGAGTGGTATGAAGGGAGATGAATTACATTTAACGAAGAAAAAAAAAGATGAGAAAC
This sequence comes from Mus minutoides, assembly GCA_902729485.2. NCBI lineage: Eukaryota > Metazoa > Chordata > Mammalia > Rodentia > Muridae > Mus > Mus minutoides. The sequence continues at coordinate 4,208,729 of LR749494.1, read as the reverse complement.
CCATGCCAAAAAAAAAAAAAAAAAAAAAAAGGTTCTTTACAAAAATGTGATATAAGCTGAGATCTGAAAGTAGGCCAAAGTAGATAATTTAAATAGGGTACATACACACACTCACAAATACTCATGCACATACACGTATACACTGGTTGGCTTAATTCTCCCAAAGTAAAAGCTTAGGGCACTGTGGTGGTTTGAATATGTTTGGCCCATGGGAAAAGGCATTATTAGGAGGTGTGGCATTTTTGGAGGAGGTGTGTCTTTGTTAAAAGAAGTGCAACACTGTGGGCATGGGCTTAGAGAACCTATGCTTAAGCTCTGTCCAGTGCAGAAAAGGCCCTCCTTCTAGCTGTCTGTAGAATAGAGACTCAATCTGCCTGCCTTTGGATCAAAAACTCCTCTAGTACCATATCTACCTGCATACTGCCATGCTTATCACCATGATGGTAATGGACTGAACCTCTGACACTGTAAGTCAACCACAGCTAAAGGTTGCCCTTTATAGGAGTTGCCTAGGCCTTTGTGTCTCTTCAAAGCCATGGAAACCCTAAGACAGCCACAAATACTTAATACAAACACTTGCATTAAATTATCCTAAGATGACAAAGTTTGGAGCTAAGATGAAAGGATGGACCATCCAGAGACTGCCCCACCCTGGGGTCCATCCCATAAGCAGCCACCAAACCCAGACACTATTGCATATGTCAGCAAGATTTTGCTGAAAGGACCCTGATATAGCTGTCTCTTGTGAGGCCATGTCAGTGCCTGGCAAATACAGAAGTAGATGCTCACAGTCATCTATATGATGGAACACAGGGGCCCCAATGGAGAAGCTAGAGAAAGTACCCCAGGAGCTGAAGAGGTCTGCAACCCTATAGGAGGAACAACAATATGAACTAATTAGTACCCCCAGAGCTCGTGTCTCTAGCTGCATATGTAGCAGAATATGGCCTAGTTGGCCATCATTGGGAAGAAAGGCCCCTTGGTCTAGCAAACTTTATATGCCTCAGTACAGGGGAATGCCAGGGCCAAGAAGTGGGAGTGGGTGGGTAGGGGAGCAGGGCGGGGGGAAGAGTATAGGGGACTTTTGGGATACATTTTGAAATGTAAAGAAAGAAAATATCTAATAAAAATTTTTTAAATTATCCTAATATAAGTTTTATTTTGAACAGTATCTAGGATGCTTAAACTTCCTCCTTTATTATATGGTTCTTGGGAATTTTGTATGATGTGATTTGATCATATTCACCTCGCCTCCCAACTCTCCTCAGTTACAACCATCCTTTCCTACCCATCCAACTTCCTGTCCTCTTTTCTTAAAGCCTATTAAAATGACATTAAAAACAATGGGTTTCTCTATTATGAACCTGACTGATTTAAAATCACTTAGAAGATCAATATACCAGTGGGTATGTCTGTCTGGGTGTTTCTATAGAGGGTTATCAGAGTATAGCAGACCCACTGTGAATATGAAAGATGCCAACCATGGTCAGGGGGCTCAGATAGAATAGAAGAGAGAAAGAGAAAACCAGCTGACCCGATTCTTTTGCCTGCTTTTCAGCTGACCAGGAACTGAGTAGCTTTTCCTGTAGCACACTCCTGCACTATGATGCTCTGCCCAAGCACATGGGCCTAAGTGACTGTGGATTAAAACCACAAGTTGAAATAAATCCTTGCTTATTTACAGCCATCTGTGTCAGGCATTTTGATCACCGTGATAACAAACAAACACATGCAAACAAACAGTAACTATTTTCTTTTCTGAGCAAATAATTCTTTTGATAATGGCCTATATTGATTGATAATATTAATTCTAGTCACTGAACTACAACCTACAAAAAAGCACCTGTGGCAAAGTGCAAGGGCTTATTTTCACACATCGCACAATCCAATGGTTTTGATCAAACAGAATAAATTTCGAGGATGTCTGTATCCTTCTGTCATGTGCTCACAGATACTAGTTTATACTGCTATTAGAGATACAAGAAAAAAGGGAGAATAGAAAGCAACGATGGAAGAGAACAGAAAACACTGGACACCCAAGAGATGGCCATGTTACTTCTACCTGCATTCTATTGTCTACAATGAGTCACATGACACAGAAAGCGTGAAAGAATGCAAAAAAAAATACAGTTATTTTCAATTCTCAGCAAAAGAAGAGATGGGTCAAAACAGCACTCATTGTCTTCTGAATTGTTGATAGTTATAACAATATATAGAGAGTATTGAGAAATACTACTATAAGAAGACTTTTGAAATGACTAACTCTTAGGGGTTGCTCTGGTGCTGTTATGTCTTCAAGTGACAAATCTTGGCCCCCAAGATCTGGTTGAAGACCAGACAAACACATTTTCACATACTTCAAATGATGTGTAAACTTTGCTCACCTATATCATCTGACAATTACTGGGGAGGATAGAGGTAGGACAAGCTTCTAGATGTTGAAGGGAGAGACCACAAGGAGGAGAGAGAAGGGAATGGGGGAGGGGGAGAAGGGAATGGGGGAGGGGAGGGGGAGGGGAGGGGGAGGGGAAGGGGAGAGGGAGAGGGCAACGATTGGCTTGGGGAGCACAGCTTAGAAATAGCCAATCTAGTGTAGAAAAATAATTTAGGGGTAATCACCTAGTAATTGTGCTAAAGCTGATTAAATAAATCGATAGGACTCTGTCTTGATTATTGAGGTGGGCTGTCGGAGTTATAATAGAAACAGAGTTATTAAAAATACAACAACAACTAACTGTTGGGGTCCAACCTCGACACAGGATCTGAGTTCTCAACTGGAAGCAGGGATATCTGGAAGGCACATAATAAATATATACAGACTACTTTTTGGGTACAAACTGACAGTAAAAATTTTTTTCCTCTTTCTTCTTTTATAGATTTATTTTATTTATTTTATGTATATGAGTAAATATACACTGTATCTGTACTGATGGTTGTGAGACATCATATGGTTGCTGGGAGTGAAGGTTGCTCACTCCAGACGGCCCTTCTCACTCAGGCCTTTATTTATTATTATATTTAAGTACACTGTGGCTGTCTTCAGAATCACCAGAAGAGGGCGTCATCTCATTACGGATGGTTGTGAGCCACCATGTGGTTGCTGGGATTTGAACTCAAAACCTTCTGAAGAGCAGTTAGTGCTCTTAACCACTGAGCCACCTCATCAGCCCCATGCAATTTCTTTCGCTCACAGCTTGAGGCTGCACACACTCTGCATTCTGCGAACTCAGCTTTTCTCCTGTGCGCTTTTTCTTTTCTTGAACTTCCACACTCATACACACCTCTGTGCATTCCCCTTTCACTCTCACACACACTCTTCACCTCTCTCTCTCTCTCTCTCTCTCTCTCTTTCTCTCTCTCTCTCTCACACACACACACTCCATACACACCTCACATTCTCTCTTCACATTCTCTTCTCATTCACTCTTCTCATGTTCTCTCACCTTTTTCTTGCCTCAGACTTTTATTGATACTCCAAAAGCAGGTAGAAAAAAAATTGTATAATCATTGCCAAATCAAATTCAAAGGAATAACCACATCCTGGAGAAAGAGGAACACTCCTCCATTGCTGGTGGGATTGCAAGCTTGTACAACCACACTGGAAATCAGTCTGGAGGTTCCTCAGAAAACTGGACATAGTACTACCACTAGATCCAGCAATACCTCTCCTGGGCATATACCCTGAAGATATTCCAACTGGTAATAAGGACACATGCTCCACTATGTTCATAGCAGCCTTATTTATAATAGCCAGAAGCTGGAAAGAACCCAGATGTCCCTCAACAGAGGAATGGATACAGAAAATGTGGTACATTTACACAATTGAGTACTACTCAGCTATTAAAAACAATGAATTTATGAAATTCTTGAGCAAATGGATATATCTGGAGGATATCATCCTTAGTGAGATAACCCAATCACAAAAGAAGTCACTTGATATGCACTCACTGATAAGTGGCTATTAGCCCAGAAACCTAGAATACCCAAGACACAACTCCCAAAACACAAGAAAATCAAGAAAGACCAACGCGTGGATACTTCATTCCTCCCTAGAATAGGGTATAAAATATCCATGGAAGGAGTTGCAGAGACAAAGTTTGGAGCTAAAACGAAAGGATGGACCATACAGAGACTGCCCCACCCAGGGGTCCATCCCATAATCAGCCACCAAACACAGACACTATTGCATATGCCCACAAGATTTTGCTGAAGGGACCCTGATATAGCTGTCTCCTGTGAGGCTTTGTCAGTGCTTGGCAAACACAGAAGTGGATTCTCACAGTCATCTATAGGATGGAACACAGGGCTCCCAATAGAGGAGCTAGAGAAAGTACCCAAGAGCTGAAGGGGTCTGCAACCCTATAGGTGGAACAACAATATGAACTAATCAGTACCCCCAGAGCTCATGTCTCTAGCTGTATATGTAGCAGAAGATGGCCTAGTTGGCCATCATTGGGAAGAGAGGCCCCTTGGTCTAGCAAACTTTATATGCCCCAGTACAGGGGAATGCCAGGGCCAAGAAATAGGAGTGGGTGGGTAGGGGAGCAGGGCAGGGGAGGGTATAGGGGACTTTTGGGATAGCATTTGAAATATGAATGAACAAAATATCTTATAAAAAATAATAAAAATAAGAGCCAGGCGTGATGGCGCATACCTTTAATCCCAGCACTTGGGAGACAGAGGCAGGTGGATTTCTGAGTTTGAGGCCAGCCTGGTCTACAGAGTGAGTTTCAGGACAGCCAGGGATATACAGAGAAACTCTGTCTCGAAAAACAAAACAAAACAAAACAAAACAGAATAACCACATCCCACAAAGAATCAAGAATTATAATTGTTCCCCAAAGTTTCAAGCTTTCCTATTCCCAGGCCTATAGCCAAAGTAATAATAATTGTAAACATCATTATTTGAACTTTAACTTTTGATTTGTTACACTTCAGAGCTCAGAGCTCTGAGGCCACCTACTTGCATTTTCTTGTGAAGCTCTAATGACAAATGACATGGGCAGAGCTGCCAGGCAGTGGCCAGAAAGAATCAAGTTAACCCTTAACTCAGTAGTTCTGCTAGCTTTTGGCTTCTGCACATTGCACACAATGACTCTCCTAAGAGTCCCAGTGTTTTGACTTAGTGTAAGATTTTAATACTCTATACTTGCTTATCCTGGAGCCACTCTTAAATGTTGTGCAAAACTTATTTCATAACTTCAATTGTTTTTTTTTTATTTTCTTTCTTGGGGTCCCAATGTTGGCTCTATTTCATTTTCTAATAATTTCTTCAAACTTTCTTTGCAAGTCAAGCATTAATCTGGAACTACCATTGTGCAGTTATTACATTGTTTCCAAGATGAGAACACACAGCATGCACCTGGGCCATGAGGACTATGCGGTGTTGTGTCCCATGCCTCAATTTTTAATTGTTGAAGAATCATTACATCAGGGAACATCTAGTTTCACAGAATTCACCAAAGCAGAAGGAGAAAGAAGTAAGAAAGGCAGATACAATACACTAAAGGCCAACTGAAAAGCAGTCATGCACAAATGAAATCTATACAGCCATTGTCCAGGGTTAGGAGAAATGGGAACATTTCCCCTTCAAATTTCTCTGATATTTAGAAGATCTGCAGATTCCACTGCTTTTCATCAGCTAGGTTTTCCTCAGGGATTGTTCATATGATCAAGCCTATATAAAATCATAAGCTCAGCTACTGCTTTTAGAATGACAAGGAGCCACCCCTGTTTGTTAGCAACTATAGAATGTCCTGTGACCTCTTCAAATAGTCCCATCATATCTGCTGCTGAGACAGAAGCAAGAAGGACAGAAAATATGAGAAATTGATTGCAAGCAAACATCAAGTTTTATCCCAGGTATAAGTTGGAGACCTGTTAAGGGTGTCAGCAAAGGACAATGGCTTTATTTATTAATTCATTCACTTCTTGTTTTGTTTTTGATTTTTAATTGCACTTCTCAAGTTGTGATCCCCAACTTTGATAACCAGAGAAATATCTCAAGACCAGTGCAGGGTTGGGCAAGAGTTTCGTACCAGGTGTAGGGAATAGAGATGGACAGGATTTCATTAAGGCCAGAGTGGGGAAAGTACATTGTTTTTCTAGATAAGCTATTTCAAGTTGACTTTTTTTCTTGGTTTATTGAGGACAGGTGGCTGCTACAGGTTGTGACCTCCCCGCCTTCCAATTTCAGTTAACATTCCTGCCTTAACCTCTCAAGTAATTGGATTATATACACCTGTCAGCACATCCTGTTTTGATTCAGTGTGGATGAGAATTAGAACTTTACTTCTAATAAGTGACATGTGACAAATGTTACAGTAAAAGACTATGAGATCAATCCCATGGTGCACTGTGGCCTTTTCCTGACAAGGTGTTTTGTGACTGTCTCTTCACACAATGCTTTGTGACTTTTGGCTCATTCTCCCAAACAGTTAATTCTGAAGAGAACTGGGTGCCATGCCACAAGTAGACTCAAGGAGGCCTGGAGAAAGAAGTGTGGGGGAGAAACTGACTTCTTAGGCTCTTTTACAGTAGTTTCCTCTGAAATGAAACATTCTCTACATGAGGCAGAAGAGGCTTTTGAGATTTAAGAGGTAAATGAAAGGTCACGTATCTGGGAAATCAGAAACTTGCAAAAATTCCCAAGCCCCCTTCCCAGACTTATAGAAGGAATAAACAACTTCTTTGGATTGGAGCCGTGGTGGTATGGAGCTGGACCACTGGGGTGACAGAGAGGAGAGACTTTTCCAACATGCTGAGCTGCAGCAAGCTGTTCAGAAGTCCAGGGTCTCTGCTTCCTGCTGTCATCACTTGTATGAGGTCAGATTTTTTACTCCTTTTAATTATCCTCCCTCCTGTAATCAATCACCCTTTAACCATAATACTGTTAGTAACCTCAGTAGAAGTTCTTGTTTGACCAAATTGGACTCTGGTGAAATCATTAATTTAGTCTGTTGTGGGCTCTGTTTTCGTAATGAGTAGACATGTTTGTATCTTCCCAGGAAATGTCTCTCATACCACACCTGCCAAACAAAGTGTGAGGGAACCTTTCTGGATGCAGTTCATACAGTCCCAGCCAAGTCGTCACACACCTGGCCACCATCTCTGCTAATACTTGTGGAGGGCTTATAAGCTACAACCTAACAGGTAGCTCCTAGATTCCCAGCTTACCAATAATATGAGGTAATAAATATTTTTTTATTTTAAAACCTCACATCTTGAATGATTTATCATGCATGACGACTATGGCAACAGGAGTTATTTTTCTGATAGAAGCTGACAAGAGCCCTACCATGGCTGAATCTATGTTAAGAGCCACAATATTTTGCTCTGTTTTGTTCTTTTTGCAAAGCCTCTGTTTCTTAGGCTATATATTCTTTCCAGTTCAAAGAGAAGTAAATTCTCAGTGCAGATAGATCACTAAGCACCTATTCTAAGGTCAGCACTTTTATAATCATGTTGTAAGTATAAAGCTATTTAATTTTCACCACTACTTTACAAAGTATGGAAACAATTGCAGAGAACTGAAGTCATTTTTTCTGATCTAATATCTAATAAAGGAGGATTTCAAGTCCAGGGGCCACATTCAACCCCAGATCTGTGTTTCCATGGAGGCAAGCCTATGAGAATGACAATATATTGATTAATTATTGTTGTGGGTAGGAATCAAGAAAACTTTCGCTTCTTCCTCACCCCCTCTGGTTTCTCACTCTTTAGGCTTCTAATTCAATGACACCAAGTACCCAACTCTGTCTCCACAGCTCTTAGAAGTATCCTTTCCACTTTCCTCTCCTCCTCTACAGAGAATCTGCCAACAAGGCTTGCAAACAGATACCTTGCCTTCATCTACTCCCCAGGGGAAGGGTGGGGAAATAGAAGAAAAACATTTATTGTCTAACCACTCCTGGAGAAATCCAAACTAAAGTGTTTTCAGTCCGGATTGGGCATAGATACCAGACCAAAGAAATGATTCTGCCCAAGTATAGCTTGGTGAATCAAGTATATTCTTGGATTACTTATAGGTATATGGGAGATTTAGTGCAGCTGCATCATGGAGACCCCATTCAGCAAAGATGACTGTTAAAGCTGCATCCATGGAGTTCCCTGCCTAACTCAATAGCACCTCCACCCAATAATCTTTCCCCTAGAAATGGTTTACTGCTTATTATCTTGAATGTGGCTTTGTGACCTTGTAACTTTCTGAACTTTCTGCGTTCTTTATGTTTCCCAACCTTTCTGAGTCTTGTAAGTTTCCTGAGCTTTTTGAGATTGTTACGTTTTCTTAGCTTCTTGAGTTATAGGCATCTCTTCTTCCCATCCAGAAGAGAATATTCAATCAAAGTAAATATTTACACAACAACATCAAAATAACCCTCTCTGACATAGCCTTTTATTTTCTGTTATTTCACTCAGAATGTCTTAGGGGTTGTAAAGGAAGAGGGAGCGTGGAGTCAGTAAATAGCATGCAAGCCTGGGAGGAGCCATGAGGATACTTTTTATAGTAGGGGTTTAAAAATACTTTATTTTTGAGATTATAATTATGTCATTTCACTCTTTCATTTCTTCCCTCCTAAGCCTCCCATGTACCACCCCCCATAGCTTTCACTCAAATTCATGACCTTTTTTCCTTCAGTTGTATATGTATGTATATATACACACATATATATGAATGTATATATATATATATATATGAATATATACACACACATACATATATATATATATATATATGAATGTATATGTATTATTCCAAAATACATGAATATAACCTGCTCAGTTTGTATTATGTTACTTTTATGTATATATGATTGCAAGGCTGATCATTTAGTAGCACATAACCAATTTGTGTGTTCTCCAGGGAAGAGCATTTCTCCCACTCATAGCTCTTTATATAGTATCAAGGCCTCCTGAGCTCTTCCCCGTTAGTATGTCAATTGCTGTTGTCCTTGTTTAGCTCACGTCTACACAGCCATGTTAATGAGACTTAACTTCTGCCATTTCTAGGAAACACAACCTCATAGCAAAACCCTTTCTTCTCCCTGTTTAGTAAGATTTTTAAAAGGTGGGTGGTAAAATGGCTATAAATGTTTTCATAGGCCCTATGTCCATTATACAATGGTCCGAAGGTTACTGCAATCTCTTAAATACTCAGTATTGCTAGTTCCTTTGCCTTTGCAAGTTTTGGTGGAGGAATAAAAAATTTTAGCCAATATTGGAAGGGATTAGCCTTGCATTAATGGATTGTTTGTACTTCTTGAGGCTCCTTGCTAAAAGGGAAGACATTGTAGATACTACATCTGCTTTTTCCCTTTATGAATTACAATGACACAAATAATTACAAGGCATGATATACAACAGTAGGTCTTTTTCCTAGAAACCAATAAAGTATATCTAATATACTTACTTTTGTCTCTAATTGAAAACAGGAATAAATAAATACTGTAGATCATCTTTTAGCTCCTTTTATAATGGAAATTCCAAGGATCCATGAAATCAGAAAATGTTCTATAAAGCTAGCCTAAACAAATGCCCTCTGTCACAACATCTCTCCAGGCCTTCTAATGATGTCAATCTCAGAATTTTCCTTTTCTCTAGGCAAAGGTTACTTGTAGGAGCAAATAAGTTGAACCAACTCCAGAAAAAGGCAAAGAAAAAGGCAGAGTCTAGAAAATGGACAAAGTGGACAGTAGATTCTAAATTTCAGGCATTATCTGAGACTTGGGTATCTTCCTTCTGTTCAAGAGCAGCCACAAATAGACTTTGCAGACAAAAGTCATGTGATTTGCCAACCAGAAGGCTTTGATAGTGGTGAGAAACAACTCCATAGCAACAGAAGGGACAGTTTGAATCCATCCGCCAACTTCTCACTTACTAGAGCATAGCAATAACAAATGAAAGCAAATTTACTAATATACTTCAACCACTGCCTACTGTGTAACAGGTGCTCAGTAGAAATAGAAATTTCTTTTCTTTTATAAAAAAACATGTTTATTAATTCAGTGAGATTTTTAATTCGGTCTCTTTTGATCTTGTTTATAGCCCTCCAGCTCTTCCCAGACCCACCAGTCCCTTCTCTAATCACTCAGCTTTGTCTCCTCTTTCTTTCTTTTGCTTTTTAAATCATTAAATTAGTCTCATTCAAAGACTCAGGTATGTGGTATCCTCAGAAAGGTCTTACTCTCAAGTGCAGGAGGGTAACCAAAAGCATTTACAGTGTCCTACAATGCCTGGAGATCTATGGAACTACACTAGCCAACAACTACCTATGAAATAACTTTTTTGGCTTCAGGCTTTTTACTTTTGAGCCTGTGATGTCTAGTAGGGGAATTGTCACCTATTATACATACACATTAATTGTCTTTCCTCTTACCTTCACTATGAAGGTAAGAGATGTCTTTCCTCTTGCCTTCACTACATACAGACTGCCAGTTGTACGAGCACCATTTATTAAAGATGTTTTTACTTTTCCTTTGCTGTTGTCCTTGTTTATTTTTGGCTTCTTTGTCAAAGATCAAGTGTCTATAAGTGATCAACTGGGCTTATTTCTTTGTCTTCAATTCTATTCCAATGATCTACATGTCTGTCTCTGTACCAATACCACATGGTTTTTATCATTATTGCTCTGTAGTACAGTTTGAGGATATTTGAGGTCCAGGGATATTTGAGGTCCAGGGATATTGTTTCCCCCAGAAGTTCTTTTATTGTAAAGAATTGTTTTCACTATCCTGGTTTTTTATTTTTTCATATGAAATTGAGAACTACAGGGTATAGTAGCCTGGGCTAGCATTTCTGTTCTCTGAGGATCTGCATGGCATCTGCCCAAGCTCTTCTAGCTTTTAGAGTCTCTGTTGAGAATTCTGGTGTAATTCTGTTAGCTCTGCTTTTATATGTTACTTGGCCTTTCCCCTTACAGCTTTTAATATTATTTCTTTGTTCTGTGCATTCAGTGTTTTGATTATTATGTGACAGGAGGATTTTCTTTTCTGATCCAACTATTTGGAATTCTGTATGATTTTTTTGTACATTATAGCCATCTCTTTCTTTAGCTTGGGGAAGTTTTCTTCTATGAATCTGTTGAAGAGATTTTCTGGTCCTTTGAGCTGGGCATCTTTGCTCTCTTCTATTCCTTTTATTCTTAGGTTTGGTCTTTTCAATTTGTCCTGAATTTTCTGGATGTTTTTGGTTAGGAGTTTTTTATGCTTTGTATTTTCTTTGACCTTTGTGTCAATATCTTCTATGGTATCTTCTATGCCTGAGATTCTCTCTCTTTTTTTTGTGTGTGTGTGTTTTTTTTTCCCTCTCTTTATTAGATATTTTCTTCATTTACATTTCACATGTTATCCAGAAATTTTCCCTTACCCTCCCGCGTCCCCGCCCTGCTCCCCTACCCACCCCCTCCCATGTGATGGCCCTGGCATTCCCCTGTTCTGGGGCATATAGAGTCTGTATGACCAAGGGGCCTCTCCTCCCAATGATGGCCAACTAGGCCATCTTC
>LR749494.1:4181791-4194255 GCA_902729485.2 Mus minutoides | reverse complement strand
GGTGGGTGCGTGGTACCCCGGCCTTGCGCCCTGCTCTGGAGCTGAGTGGTGTGGGCCGGAAGGGAAGGGGTCCGCTCTCCGCCCTCCACCTGTCTATCTCCCGCTGCAGACTCAAGTCCCACGAGTTTGGACAGTGGTCCGGAGATCGCAGTGGTCCGGAGATCGCTGGGAGAGCTGGAAACCTGGGTGGGTGCACGGCCCCCAGGCCTTGCGCCCTGCGCTGGAGCGGAGCGGTGTGGGCCGGAAGGGAAGGAGTCTGCTCTCCGCCCTCCGCCTGTCTATCTCCCGCTGCAGACTCAAGTCCCACGAGTTCGGACTGGAACAGATGTGTGTTCCTCTTACCAGTGGTCCGGAGATCGCTGGGAGAGCTGGAAATCTGGGTGGGTGCACGGCCCCCAGGCCTTGCGCCCTGGGCTGGAGCGGAGCGGTGTGGGCCTGAAGGGAAGGAGTCTGCTCCAAGATTCTCTCTCTTATCTCTTGTATTCTGTTGGTGATGCTTGCATCTATAACTCCTGACATCTTTCCTAGGTTTTCCATTTTTAGGGTTGCCTCACTTGTGATTGTTTCTACTTCTATTTTTAGGTCTTGGACTGTTTTTGTTTACTTCCTTCACTTGTTTGATTGCATTTTCCTGTATTTCCTGGAGGGATTTGTTTCCTTGTTAAGGGCTTCTACCTATTTAAATGTATTTTCCTGTATTTCTTTAAGTGATTTATTTATTTCCTCTTTAAAGGTCTCTATTATCTTCATGAGATGGAATTTTAGGTCAGTATCATTTTTTTTTCCAGTGTATTGGGGTATTTATGGCTTGCTGTGATGGGAGAGTTGGGTACTGATGATGTCAAAGTATATTGGCTTCTGTTGCTTATGATCTTATGCTTGCCTCTTACCATCTGGTTATCTCTGGTGCTAGCTGGCCTGGATGACTGTGTGGAGCCTGCCTCCTGGGTCCCTGGGTTGCCTCAGATCTTCTGGGTGATATGTAGACCTAACTGCAGCCAATCTCCTTAGAGACTTGCATACTGTTGCCCTGGCTGCAGCAGATCTTCTGGGAGCCTCCAGACTGTTGCCTTGGCTGCAGCAAGTCTCCTGAGAGCCCTGTAAACTGTTGCCCTGGCTGCAGTAGATCTCCTGAGTGTCCTGCAGATTGTATGGTGTTGTGAGAGAGGAAGATACAGGCTGATCTGCCCCTAAACAGGTTCAGACCAAAAGGGAGTTGGCTTTTTTGCATAGGGAAGGAATCCTGCATCTGCTGGGCACCTGGGGCAGGGGAAGTCTTAGCTGCTGAAGTTATTGAGGTGGCTATCCTACCTGTTGCCTGCAGGAGATCCTCCTAGGAGTCCTGCAGACTGTGCAGTGTTGAGAGAGAGGAGAAGACAGGCTGATCTGCCCCCAAGTAGGTGCAGACCAGGAGGAGTTATGGAGTTTTGGCTGACCTGAAACTTGCTATGTAAGCCAGGCTTACCCAAAGCTTATAGAGCTTTGTCTGCTTCTACCTCCTGAGTGCTGGGATTAAAGGTATGAGCCACTATACCCAGCTAAAATGTACCTTTAAAGGACATGTTTGAGGTATCTAAGAACCTTCTTTGAAGAGGTTGGCATACAAGTAGAGCCTAAAGTGCCCAAGCTGAGAGATGTGAGTTGACCTTAACAGGACAAAGAAATGATAAAGGAGATGATGCTGAGAGGAGACTTAAAGATGATTTCACCAAGTGTGAAAGACTCAAGAGAGTAAGAAGTCTGAAGAACCAAGAACAAGAGTTGAGTTTTATTGCTTTGTTCTGCATTGTCTTTTACAATTGAATATGAAGTGCTTTGCTCCCTGGATGGTATCACTACTGGGAGATTCTGTGGAAACTTTGGGAATTTGGCCTGCTGGAGAAAGTGAAACCTATGGGACATGCCTGGGCCTCTTAATTGCTCTCAGCCTGCTGTTCATCACATGCTTTTTGTACAAGATGTTCTCTTTTACTATGGACACAGAATTAAAAGAGCCACAGGATTATAGACTGACATTTTTGGAAGATAGCTAAAGTAATTCTAGCTTCCATTTATTATTCTCTTAGGTATTTTTTTTCACAATGAAAAACTAACATAGTTTCCATATTTTATAATTTTTGTCAATATTTTTGACAAAAAAAATGTACCAGAATCCCATGATTGGCAGATTGCTTTCAATAACCCAACCATTCCTGACACACTGTTCCCAGGTCCTAATAAAAGCCAGCTATAAATACCAGCACAACAATTTTGCCTAGTTGCAACTTACTCACCCAATTAACAAAGATCTAATGAAGACTTTACATCTATCAAGTACCTTATCAATATCGTTAGGAAGTTAACTGTTAGCTGTGGTCACTACCTCCAAATAACTGAGACCTATAAAGTGCGAATGCAAAAAAATGCTAAAGTTGTATATTTAGAAATAAGGATAGACAATGGCAAGAAAAACTAGTATAGGCAGTTCTGTATGACAGACAACAAGGAAACTCTCTGGGGCTGGGTGGTGGGCACCTTCATCAGAGGCTTGGAAACAAGTATAACCATATCAGCTGACCTCAAAGTAGGAATATATGAAATAGCTATTTTAGGAAAGATGGATGAAGACATTAAGCAGGTCAATAGAAAGTTACCTCTGGGAATGTACTAAGGGCAGGAGTACAATAGTTGATCTCATATAGAAGAATTTGAACTATGTTTTACAAGACCAAAAGAGACGCTGAACAATTATAACCATACTTTTCCAGTATTGGGAGTATAGAAATAATCTCAGAAGAAGACTTGTAAGTACATTTTTCTAATAGCCTGATAGATGAAAAGGGTTTTAATTAAATTAGGTTTGCCAGGAATTAAGAAAAATACATAGTATTTTATTAACACAGAGTCATGTGTGTGTGTGTGTGTGTGTGTGTGTGTGTGTGTGTGTGTATTTGGTGCTATTTAGTTTTTAAAATAACTTGACATAAGCTGGAGTTATCTGGAAGGCAGGAATCTCAATTGAGAAAATAACCCAATCAAACTGGCTTGTAGGCAAATCTGTGGGGTATTTTCTTGATTAGTAATGAATGTGAGAGAGTCCAGTCCTACTATGGGTGAAGCCACCACTGGCTAGGTGGTCTTGGGTTTTATATATATATATATATATATATATATATATATATATATATATATATATATAAAACAACAATCTAAGTAAACCACAAATAGCAAACTAGTCAGGGACATCCTTTCATGGACTCTGTTTCAGTTCCTGCCTGTGTTTTCTATTTGGGTTCTAGCCTTGGCTTCCCTCAATGATAGACTGTGCTGGAGCCATGTAAACCAAGATGTTCTTTTCTACCCAAGTTGCTTTTGGTCATAGTGTTTTATCACAACAAGAGAAATCAGCTTGGGTCATATATGTATTATGTGAAGGTAAATGGGAGTACAGCTATGAGGTGAGTGGAACGAAAACAAATAATCAAAGGTGTACTAATAATAACATATAAAAAGAGAAAAATTATTTATTTGCTTAATTACATCTGAGGTCTGAAAAGGACATTAAAATAACAGGAGCAAGAGAAAGAAGAGGAAGAATTCAAGGTAGAGAAGAATAAGGAGGGTGAAAACGAGGAAGAAAATAAAGGATTTGCTTTTTTACTTTTCACTGAATGTAGAATACAAAGAATCAAAGCCCTACCAGCAACTCCAGATTTTCATCTAATTCAATTCATTTTATTGATGCTCATTATTGCATGGTCTAGAAGCTCAATCTAACCTTTTTTGATGTTACATGTTTATAAATTGAAGACAATTGGAGCACCAATATCTACATGAATATTAAAGAGCAACAAACCAAATGAGCAAAGGCTGGGGCTCCTTCTTGGAAACTGAATTTGTATTTAATGCTACTTAAGGTCATGCAAACAGTAAAGTCTACATTTTCATGTGTTTCTCCTTACAGGATTCTATCCATGTTCAACCACTCCATGCATCTTGATCAGGTTTGGCTTCTGTATATATAGCACAGAACTGTCTATTTCAATCAACACTAACTCTTGGAGCAGGAAGGAGGACAAAGGTAAAATCCTGATTTTCTATTCTCTATTTCTTATCTCAAATTTGATTGTTTAGATGAGGCTTAAAACTAATGCCAGAAAGGCTTATTGGGGTGTTGTAAGGCTCTGTCCTTTTTACACCTAGTTCTGCAAAACAGAAAAACTATCCATTATATATCTTTGTCCATAAAAGTGAGCTTCAAATACAGTGGTGTTCTAGAAAGCCACTTAGGGTTCTCTGCTGATCTATCCGCTCTCATTCTCTCATCACTCAGACTCGGGCTTCAATTTCCAACTTTGAGCTCACTTCTTTATTCCTACTGCTACCTGGTCTCGAATTTCTTTCAGGGGACTGTGACTTATCTTGTTGCTCATCAATTCTCTGACTTTTCTTTCTTTTAGTTTTGCGCATTCAGTTACAATCTGAGAAACACTCGCTGAGCTACTACACTCTATTTAAAGAGACTTTAAATAGATATCTACTCCTCAGTAGATATAGGAGACTAGAACACACAATAGAACCCCAATCTCCAAATTATGATTAGCCTCTGTATAGATTGTAAAGATGGAAGCAAACAAAACAAAACAAGTCACGATGACATCTCAAAGGGAATAAAAGATAATTTAATCTGGAGCCAAATTTGAGTGACATAATTTGAGTGAATCCATTTTTTTTAAATTGTTTTTGTTGTTGCTACTGTTGTTGTTGTTGTTTCATATTATCTTTGTGTGAACACTCTAGAATTCTAGTTAAGTTTTTTCACTTGTCTTTTGGACTTATATGACATATTTAGTTAAACATTTACATTTGGAGACCTATGAGGATCATTCAGTTTTTAATCTGGATGTTGACATCTGCTTTTGCAGAGTCCCAGAATATTGGCTACTTTAATGTCATCTGTCAAAAGAATATAGGTATAATTTACTTGAGGTGTTATTTCATAAATGTACAGATCATTGGTTAGAGACATTTCCAGCTCACCATTGCTGGTTAGCCCAAGGGGAATCCATGGCCCAAACCGTCCCTGATAACTGCAGGCATGGTCTTCCACTCTAAGCATATATGAATGAATCTTAGAGATCTCAGCTACCCAGTGCCTTTTTGTTATGTTTATTGATCTTCACATCTGTTCCAAAAGTAGAATTCCAAAATCTACAACTTGTCCTTCAAAACAAAAAACCAACCCCTAGTTAGATTTTCCCAAATTAAAAAAAAAAAAAATCTTAGGAAAAATTGGTTGAAGACCAAATTCTTTTCCTTAAGAATTTCTTTCTAGGGTCATTTTTAATTTAGTACTATTATTTATACATTGAAAGAAAAAATGAATCCCTTTATATAATAATTGACCTTTCAGACTACACAAAATATTTGGTTTTTCTAATCTCAAAGATCAAATAGTTTTTCTTCCTTTCCGTTTTTTATTCTACTTTCTTGACTTATTTAGTTGTGAACCATGTATCTGATAGTTGCAGCAAGCTATGGGCTGGGTTTCACCAGATAGAAATATAAGTATCAGTAACTTTTTGTAGTAAGTAGGACATAATACTGATGAGTATTTTTAACAGACTCATTAAACATACTTATGAATAAGAAATCCAAATCCCAATACCTTGCAAGATTTTTAAATACCTTGTGTTGACACAAAACCATAACCCTCACCACAAAGAGGATAAAATAGTTTATTCTGGAGCCAAATATGAGTGATGATGGTCTAGGAAGAAAGATTTGAGCTACAGTAAATTCCATATACCAAAGTGGTAACAATTTGATTACACTTTCATAGAAGCAACAAAGAAAGCTATACAACAAGACACTTTAAAAGCACATTGCTAGAAACAATGACTAGTTCAGTAGAAGTAAAGTTGAACAACCTCTGCTACCCGACTCAGATGCTAGCTCAGAGTGTCCTGACCCTTTAGGCTGGTGGAGCTAGGTGTTTGCTTATACATTCAAAAGGATTTACCTGGTCTTGGGGGATGCTCAGCAGTTAGATCCTCTGCTACTCTTCAGGAGGATATGAATTTGAGTCCTGGAATCCATGCTGGGTAGCTCACAGCACCTGTAAATTCATCTCCAGGGAATCCTCCACTCTCTTCTAGCCTTTCAGTGCATCTGTACAGACATGGCATTATACTGATTTTTTTAAAAATAGGGTGATCTTAAAGATATAAGCTCACAAATAGGGGAAGACAATAAACTGGTATTAAAGTGGCTAGACAGAGTACAAGATAATTTAGATCTGGCCCTTTAACACGCTAAACATTACACAATATGTTCTGATTAGCTAATTAGCCCAACAGGAGATTCAGTGGAAGGTGTGTATAGCTTCTTCCTGAGAACTTTCATTCACACTAAAAACTGATGTAACTGAAGCCATTTATTTTCCTCTACAGAATTATCTGGAAATTTATTTTTGCTCAATAGAACATAAACAATGAATAAAAAATAACGGTTGCTTTTCTTTTATCAAGTTAGTACTGGTGTTTGTTTGGTGAACAGTTTGCCTTATAGATATATGAAAGTAGAAATCTCTAAGACCCTTTGCTTTATATCTAACCACATTTCACAAGACTGGTGCTATTGTAAAACAACACTGTTAAAAGATGCCAAAAATCAGATTTTTAATCAACTACACATTTTTACAAAGTAATTAAAACTATTTATATACTAAATACATAATTGGTCTTCCTAGCAATTTACTCATTCACAAGGACAAATTGCTTTTGATAGAATTCTCTCACAATAGAAAGTGAAATTGTCCCATGAATTATGAAAAGCCTGTTCCTTGTGCAGCTCTTTAATTGTAGCTGATAGGCCTGCTGCTTTCAATGCTCCTAATGCACTTGCTCCTGAATTATTAATGTGTCTTCAACCTCAGTGCATTTCCCACTTCAGCCTCTTTCTTCAGTGTCAAACCTGTATTACAGCAGGCTGGACCCCAAGACATGACTAGCAAAATTTCAATGTATTTTATTATTATTATTATTATTATTATTATTATTATTATTATTATTATTAGATACAACACTCAGATATGCAATATGAAATATCTCATGTTCAAACTCCTCTGGTATCTGAATGAAAAAAAAAAATAAGAAAGAAAGGACATGACTGCTCCTAGGTATGGTGGAAAAGAAATTTATCGTAGTTAAAAGGAGGAGCATAGCCAGAGTCAGGGACATCTGGGAGAGTCCAGAGTTAACATGACCTGAGCCTGGCCATGTGAGAGGAGGAGGAAGGGGAGAACCAGGAGATCAGGAGGGTAAATGGTAGACCAGAATGACTGGATTATTGAAAAGGGCAGCTGGAGGAAGGGCCCCTGGCCCAGAGAACTTCTAAGCAGGGAGTGAGGTATGCCAGCCATATCCTGTAACAGGTAGGGACTGAGAGTTGCTGGGAGAACCTAGCAGCCAGATCCACTTAGATGTTAAATAGGAACATTAGTCAGCCATTTGTCATGGGTTTGAGACCTAACCATACCTCAGATGAAATCTGAGAGAAAAAACATCTGATTCTTTCTATTCTTTTAAAGATATGGAGAAGATGTGGCTCAAAACAACAACAACAACAACAACAACAACAAAAGGTTTTTAGAGCCTGGAATTAATATTTGAATATGGTCATTAGGTTGCTCCCAGCCAACCATAAGAGGGCTTACATTAGGAAGAAAAAAAACAAAAAGCTAGTCAGCCAATACAGTCCTGTAATCTGCCATCTATCTCCTGGTCTACCTTCATCTTTTCTGTTGCTAGTATATAGAATAGAAGTAACTACCCCAGGCTTAGTCATAAAGGCACCAATGTGGCCAAAATATCTTATGCAGGTGCCAGACCATCTGATGGCCTATGTACCAGATGTTAATACATACCAGAGAATGTACATTTCTATTCTGCTCAGAGAGACTCTGACTCATGAGGCAGGAACACAGCTCAGATAACTGCATACCACTGTTCCCTAGAGGTCGTACTGCCCAGCCAGGAGAGGGCCTGAGGATTAAATCATAGTCACCTCCTTGTTCATGCCTAGAAAACTAGAGAGGACTGGGCCAATACCCAGGGTAAAGATGGTTCTGCTGTCTCCAGGGATTTTCTGTTTAGTGTAGGATCTGGTATTTGCCAAACTTGTGAACATAATGAACTGCCCCGAAAGATGTGGGCTAGTGAGGGAATTCCAGGCTAATTGAACTTGACTGTTAAATGTGTCCCAGATTAGTTCAACCCTGACTGGAAAAAAAGGATGAAATAGGCAGTCATATTTTAGGACTCTCTCTCTCTCTCTCTCTCTCTCTCTCTCTCTCTCTCTCTCTCTCTCTCTCTCTCTCTCTCGTATGCTTGTTTGTGCTGCAGACAATGACTTGCAAAACTAAATGAACTAAATGAAGTCTGGAGCTCTGTGGAGCTTTGAATGACCATATTCAAATATTAATTCCAGGCTCTAAAAACCTTTTGTTGTTGTTGTTGTTGTTGTTGTGATTCTTTTCTATTCTCAGCACAAGTTTCCCAAAGGACATATTTATTTTAGACCCAAATGTCCAAAACTGAACAATAGTCACCCTGTTACAAACGGTTGACTTCACTGAGAGAACTCTGTTCCCTCCCCTTCATTTTACTTATTTTTTTCTCCCCTCCACTAGATTGATTTTCTTGGATTTTGCAATGAGGACTCTTAAACATGTGGTTAGGAAAATGAGGAAGACTAAAATCAGATTAGTCTTTTGAAAGCGTGTCTTGAATAATGCATTCTCTTCTCTAGAGCCTTCACTTTCTTCCTCATGGACCTAGAAGGAACTTTTTGAGTGCCTTTGAAGCTGTCTGAAATGTCTCCAAGGTGCGATTTCCTCCTGTGTGCCCTGACTGCAATTGTGTGTCCTGCTTCCTGGCTTGGTTTCTTTTTCAAGCCTCTTCTTAAAGAAGGTGTGGCTCTGCTCATGTCTCCTTTTTCTTTTCTGCCTGCTATGATCATTATCCAAACTAGAAATGTAATGTTACTAATGAATAAAGTGCTCTTCAAAATGAAAACTGACATTCAGGGGTAGTTTTGAAAATATAGAAAATCCACAGTCTGAATTGTTTTGAGTTTTTAATTCAAGCTACATTGATACATCTTGTGTCCTGTAAGGACACAAAAACCTTGAATTTTATCCAGCCCCTCCCAACAACCAAATGTCTGCCCTTCTGTGAGTTGTTCAGGATGTGACTAGCTTAGTACCAGGTCAACCACTGGGCTCAAGAAACAGTAAGCTAAGTATACATGTGATGGGCACATGTGCAGGAGGACTATACAGCCACTCATTGCATTTTAAGGCTTTTGTATGACATTTGCCACATATTGACCAATAGGCTAAATTCACATGTGCCAATAATAATTAGATATATACCAACTATAGCCAGAAAATGAAGAGTTGAGCCAATATATCAGTCTACTACATTAGATCTTTTCCTTATACTATCGACAAATTTCAACAGGATACACATAAAAACAACTGGATAATAAATTTAATTAACATACTAGGTTAAATATTATAGTACTTTCAAACATTGTGTTGATAAAGTCTTCCTCACTTTCATCCCCTACCCTGCCCACTCTGGTCCTTCCTGTAACCTCCCACACCCTAGTCTCTTTCCCTGTTCTGTGTCTCATGTGACCTTTTGCTCACTGTATTTTCTTCCACATCACCTGTTTTCACTCTCTTGGTCTCCTTTCTAGGATTTTAGGCTTCACCCTCATTTACATCCATTTCTACGTATACCACATCATATGTATAACAGCATGTAGTATTGTAGAGAACTTTTATAGGCTATAATCTGCACATGAGCAAAAAAAAATGCAGTTTGGTTTCTGAATGTAGATTGCCTCATGAAATATACTTTTCAGATCCATTTGTCTTCCTGAAATTTTTATTTTTCTTTGGAACTGAATAAAATTCCATTATGTTTATGGCATGCATCATATTTGGATTATCCACCTGTCTGTTGACAGACATGTAGAGCACCTTACCATCAAAAGTAGAGCAACAATAGATATGGATGTGCAGCTACATCTACAGTAGGATATGGAGCCCTTTGAGTGCGCTCCCCGAAGAAGTATATCTGGGCCATATGGCATTTCTATTTTTTAACTCCTTTCCCCTCGGCTTTTAAGGACTTTATTTTCCTTCTACCTTTTTTTTCCTCTTTGCTCATATTTCTGCAGAGAGCTCAGAACTACTCAGTGGTGGTTCCAACCCTGTCAGTGAGATGTACTACAGACGGTGCTGCTGACCAGTCCTCAGTGGATAGCTGGGCATTCCAGTCTTCAGATGTGAACTGCTGGCTGGGTACAAAAGGTGCCTGCCCACCCTCAGACCAGCTGACCACCTCTGGTTGAGCATCAGTGAACTCGAGCTGGATCAGTCCACTCACCCTGAAATTCCTTCTTGTTCACAGCCTTTTCAGCAACAGCATGACAGGGACACTTGGCATCTCTAAACTTAGATTCTACTTCCAGTTATTTTATTGATATTGCATGCAAGCAGGCCCAGCAGAGAAACCACTGAAATGGCTGTTCTGTTAGGGGAAAGGTTGTTATAGTAAATCAGAGAGAGTAAATGTCCAGAGGCATCTGAAAGAGTCTGGAGGAGAGAGAGAGAGAGAGAGAGAGAGAGAGAGAGAGAGAGAGAGAGAGAGAGAGAGATCAGCTTTCATGGCCAGGGCTAGAAAAGCAGGAGAACAAGAAAGAATAATGGAGATATAGAAAAACAAGATAACAAAAGAACATGATATGGAGAATCCCAGTGAGACAGCAAGAAAGCAAAAGGACAGCAGCAAGAGAGAGAATACTAGCAATAGTAGCTGTAGCCAGGTTGTAAGTAGGATGAATAGCTGTGGGGGAAGGAAGCCGAGGAGCTGGGAGAGAAGGATGTGAGAAGGGCCTGGATGCCAGAGTAGAGGCTTCGAAGTGTATAAGTTCTTATGAATTGGAACTGAGAAGCCTGGAGGCTAACATGGGCTTTGGTATGTAGCCTTTTGGGGTGACAGAAACCTGTTTCATAAGTTCCTAAGAAATGATTGCTTTTATCTCTTTATCAAATCACCAGAAATCCATCTATATTACAGCTAGAACTCATTTCTGGACGTGTGTACTGCCCAAGACCTAATATTTATGTTGTACATGAAAGACAAATTTACTTCTTAATTTATTTAACCATCTTTGTGAAGGTTAGTAGTAGTTATTCTTAAGTTCTCAAGAGGCATTAAAATTTTAGTTTTATAAGTTATTTATGAGGACCGATCCTTACATTAAAAAGACACTGAAGAGTTGGAATAGCTTTTAGAGGTTCTTTGGTGTGACAGCAAAGGATGGGGAGGAGAGGGGCCAAGAAGAGAGGGGGCTTGGGTAGAGAAAGCCAAGCCATTTGAGTTAGGTTGGTTTGGAGGCACAGGCTGCTGGGAACAGCATACAATGACAGGGACTGCCTGCAGCAGGCTGGGATGGAGACATCTCACTACCCCGTGGCAGCTCTTGGTAAAAAAACAGTTGTTTCCATTTCTCCTAACCTTAGCCCTGGACTACAACTGTATAGATTTCATTTGTGCGTGACTGCTTTTCAGTTGGCCTTCTTGCATTGTATCTGACTTTCTTACTCCTTTCCCCTTCTACTCTGGTGAATTCCATGAAACTAGATGTTTCTTGATGCAATGATTTTTAAACAACTAAAAATTGAGGCATGGGGCACAGCACAGCACAGTCCTAATGGCCCAGGTGCATGCTATGTATTCTCATATTGGAAACAATGCAGTAACTGCACAATGGTAGTTCCAGGTTAATGCTTGCAAAGAAAGTTTAAAGAAATTATTAGAAAATGAAATAGAGCCAACATTGGGACCCTAAGAAAGGAAAAATCTATTGAAGTTATGAAATAAGTTTTGTACAACATTTAAGAGTGGTTCCTGGATAAGCAAGTATAGAATATGTAAAATCTTGCATTAGTAAAACTAAGCCAAAATATTGGGACTCTTAGTAGAGTCATTGTGTGCAAGGAACAGAAGCAGAAAGCTAGTGGAACTACTGAGTTAAGGGTTAACTTGATTCTTTCTGGCCATTGCCTGGCATTAGGACTCCACAAGTAAATACTAGTAGCTGGCCTCAGAGCTCTGAAGTATAATAAGTTAAAAGTTAAAGTTTAAATAATGGTAAGTTTACAATTATTATTACTCTGGCTATAGGCCTGGGAATAGGGAAGCTTGAAATTTTGGGGAACAATTGTAAATCTTGATTCTTTATGGGATGTTGTTATTCTTTTAAATTTGATTTGACAATGATTTGTTGTGGATAGCCCTGGTCTTATATTTTGATGTTAATTCCATTTTGCTGGGAGGGGTTGCAGATGAGGAGTGAATCGCGTGTACAGGTGCCTTGGGAACTTTCTCCCTACCTTAACTTTTCAA